>JAADXJ010000102.1:0-45091 GCA_023337735.1 Pythium biforme | reverse complement strand
GAATCATTCAAAGTGAGAGGTCCACAACAAATGAGACAAGACCAGCTAATCTGCATCCTCGTCACTAGCCTCGTCCGGATCGGCGACGACAGAGAAGAGAGCAGACAAAGACACCTTGAGCCCGCGGATACCACGAAGTCCGACCTGGTGGAACATGCTACCTTGCTCTTTTAGCCCACCTGGGTCTGAAAAAGGTCCCTGCCGTGGGCCCGGGATCTCCTCGTCTGCGTCTCGGGTGGTGGCATTCTCCGCAGCCATGTCCTCGTAGCCCTCTGCAAGCTCGGATGAGCGTCATTGCCTCTTGGAAGATGACTGATTGATGCAATTGACGGTTTTCGATGCACGCTCCGTCACCGACTTAAAGCTCGTGTTGAGCACGTACCGTACGAGGTTGTTGGTGTCGTGAGCGTGGCACTGCACAAACACGATGTCGGGGTGGCGTTCGGCGAGGATCGCACGTGCTCGGTTGCACTGACCAGCACCACCCGTCACACACGCACCGACACGCCAGTTGTTCTTCTTGCACTGCGAGATGATCTCCTCCAGTTGATAGGCAATCGCAATCCCATCATGACGCGAGCCCGTCGCCCGTAGCGGCAGGGTCAACGACTTGCCAAAAAGAGACAGTTGACAGCCAAGCACGTGGCGCTTCGAGATGTTCTGCCATACATCCGACCCGAAGTTGACCCGCCCTCCATTCTTTTGTTGCGTTCGCTGTAACGCATCGCGTTGCTCCGCCTCACTCTTGGCGGCCTCCGCGGCTAGAACTTGCTTGCCAAGGTCCTTGCGAGACGGCACAAACCCGTTTGCACCGGGGCACAAGGCCTCGACGAACTTGACGAACGATAGCTTTTCCATGATCGTTGGCGCAACGTTCGCGTCGGCGATCATCTGAAGGAGAAGCGAGGGGATTCGCGCCTTCAGGTCGTCGGAAAGCTCCCCCGGATTCAACGTGCCCGCGGGAATGAGGATTTTGCAGCGTGAGGACACGTGGTGATGTGGTCGCGCAGCTCGTGGGCGCGTGACGAGATGACGGGTGGCTTGGGCAGACCCACGCGTTCATGCGCAATCACGCAGAACATGCAGCGGAGTGGCTTGCTGGCAGTGTCACGAAATTGAGGCGTGGGAGAGGTAACTTCAGCGAAGTGCTCGCGCAATGGCTCGGACGGCGTGGGCATGGTGGATGAGAGCGCGGGGGGTTTTGGCTTCTGGGGTTCTCTCTACTCGGCGTGATTTTCGAGAATAATATTGGCACCGTGCACTAGCGTTCGCAAAGTCCGCCATTTACTACAGCTCGGGGCGTCTTGTAGACCATGTTCATCATGCCACTCATCTGGAACATAGCGTTCAAGGTGCGCCCACGTCGTGGGCCACGAGCAGCTCATGACTTCGGAAATCCAGGTGAAGTGGATTTACGTGCTGGATACCCATCAAACGATTGGAGTCACAACTTCCCTTTAGATTTCGCTTTAGAATCCATTGATGTCGCTTTCCTGTGGCAGCCCATTTCCCGTTTGAACTTCCCGCCCAAAAGATTCAAGTTCCCTTCAACTCACGTAAGAACATTTTACGGTGATATATGGCCTGCGTAAATACGATCAAACGTTCAAGCACGTGATCGATCGTTTGGACACGTTGAAACATCAAACCGTCTGATGGCAGAAAGGACATCGGCCAACCCTGCACGTAGGGTGCCCCGTCAGCAATAACTTCACCGGCGCATCTCCATGCACGTGTGCATTGCCAGGGCGACGATGGTGGCTGGGTGGTCGAGCATGTCTACAAATTTCGAGCTCATGGAAAAGTGGGCACTTGGACTCCAAGTTGGAGCCCTGAGAATTTCGTCGGACCGACGTTTCAGCGCCAGTTGGGAGTCTCTCTACAGCCACTTTTCCCGCACACAAACGGTACATCGGGACGTAGAAAAGGTACCGGTTTTGGCACTTTTCATACTTTTGCACCGTTTTCGTCCCTTCACACTTTTTCTCACTTTTTTATTCCGTAGTTTCCGCGAGAATATTTCCGTGGTTGTGGGGAAGCGGGAATAAATCTGGAAAAGTGCGAATGTACTCCGGAAAGTGTGAAACGTTATGAATTATAACTCCAAAGTGGAAGAAAGTGGAAAGTTATCAGAAAGGAAAGCGAAAAGTGGGGGTATTTTACGGAAAGTGGGGGAAAGTGGGGAAAAGTGGGGAAAAGTGGGGAAAAGTGGAGGAAAGTGAGAGTGGGCGTGTTATCCGGATCCGGATAGTTCCACTCCACAGTCATTGCTGTTCTAAATGCGGATTCCCTCGGAGTCCCTCGCTATTGTGCAGTCGGGACAATCGCAGTGAAAACCCAAAGAGAGAAGCAACGCGCAATGGCAGAGACTGAGGCGACGGGTGCGGCGCGCACAGTCGGTGACGAGGCGGCCGGCACCCAGGCGCCGTCTGACGAGGACGGCGGTCTGCTTCAAAACGCGGCGCTCGTGGATGCGCTTTGCCGCCACTTGGTGTGGTCGCGCCTCCATGAGTCGGAGGCGCTCAAGCACAAAATGGATGAGCTCTCGGCGACGATGGCGAAGGTCGAGCGCTTGCGTGCGGAGATTGAACTCATTGTCGACGCGAATCATGGAGCTGCTCTCCGCCTCGCTCAGACGTGTGTGGCTGGGCAGGTGGAGATCCATCATCCAGAGCCATTTGGTAAGCTCTTTGCTGGCGTCGTCGCGCATCTCTTCCAGTCCACGCGCTCATCCAAGGAGCCCGACTCGTCCAAGTAGCGGCGGACAGAGATGTATCCCTCCCCACTAACATTCTCCTCTGCATTCACCTTCGTCAACTCTGAAATGACTTTTACCTCTCAATATATGTAGACTTCTCTTTCTTATGTGTGGGTCTCTGTTTCGTGCTATGAAGGCTACATCGTACACGGCGCCTTGCGGATCTCACACACTTTGCATTGGCAGTCAAACCACAGATCATCTCCGTAGTCCACGGTGATCTCTTCACCGGCGTTGATACCGCGGACGGTGGTCGCCACGATCGTTCGGCCTGCTCTGTTAGTGACCTCGAAGAACTTGGCCGTGGGGATGCAGCTGTGGTTGAGAAATCGCATAAGCGAGCCACCCAAGTAGGCGTCCACGCACAGTCGCCGCGAACCCCACGCGTGCGTGTCTTCATGGAAGTGGAGGCGGAACCCTTGGTTTTCCCGCCGGCTCTTCTTCTCGCCGGAGACTAGGGACAAGATCCCCAAATACTCGCCCAGGACGACGCCGGCTCCAATATACTTCGACGCTTGGAGAGTGAAGATATCAGTGTTCTTGACTCGCATCAAGCGGACGTTCTCGTTCGTGGTCGTGCCGTTTCCACACAGCCCTTTTAAGAGACACGAGCGTTCATCACAGTAGAATGCCGTTCTGGCGCTGACGCACGTGTCGTGCCGACAGTCACCGTAGCACGTGCACTTCTGGTATGGCTCACTACCTTGGATGCGAATGTTTTCTGGGTTGAAGTTGTCTGCAAAGTGGATCACCCCGTATGGCCAACTCGCAGGCACGAGCTCTTGGTTCAAGGCTGCGTGATACGTGCGACCGAAAGTGCGTGCGGGTGGATCGCGAATCGATGGTCTCGGAAGGTTCCACCGGGCCCGTGTCGATTCCCACAAGAAGTGGAGCGAAGGGTGTCGAGCGCTTCGTGACACAGTCAGTCTCGGGTTCGCGAGCATCGTCGATGTGGGAGACACGTCCGACTCCATGGCGTCCACGTCCTGAACTTCTGAGTCGTCCGCGTCATGGTCGCCCGAGTCGTCCATGCGGAGCCCGGCGCGCCTCACCACCGGCTGCTTGCCGTTCTGGCGCTTGGGCGGTTTGCCGCCGGACTTCGTGTACAGGGAACCAGTAGCGGCCGTCAGTGCCGATGCCTTGGCCTTGAAGTTCCGCGGGAAGAAGTCCGAGTCCATGCTGTCGTCCGAGTCGTCCATGCGGAGCCCGCCGCGCCTCATCATTGGCTGCTTGCCGTTTTGACGCTTCGGGGCATCGCCGCCGAACATCGTGTACGAGGGGCCAATAGAAACCGCAGACACCACTTGTTTCGGCCTCGTCGTCGCCTTCGCCTTCGCCACTGGTTTCGCCGACGCCTTCGTTTTTGGTTTCACTTTCACTTGCTCTTTCGCTTTGTATTCATGGCGGCGATGATAGAACACGATCTCCGCGAGGCTCATGATCCGCGGCTTCGCGTTCTGGTGGGTGTTCGGCTCGCCGCTCGGCTTCGCATCAGTGATCGCCGCCGACTTCGGCATCCCCGTCGACGTGGTCGGTGCCTTCGCATCAGAGCCGCTGGTGACAAAGTCAGAGTCCACGCTGTGGTCTGAGTCGTCCATACGCAGCTTCGCGCGCCACGCCATCCGCTGCCTCATGTTCAGACGCTTCAGCGGCTCACTGGTAGACTTCACACCCTTGGAGGCTGCAGTAGGTGCAGGCAGCTTCGCCACAGTCGATGTACCTCTTGGGCCTGTAGCACCTGCTAGAACTGCTCGCGTGAAGTTCGGCGCGGCCCGCTCGGTTAATGCGCAGCGCGTCTCGATGGCTTTCCACTCCGCAGCTTCCAGGGCTTCTCGCGCGAGTCGCACCTTTTTCGCCGAGGCGGCTCGTTTGAGATCTTCGGGATGACCGACGGAGTCGTCTTCTTCAGCGACTTCTGGACGAATGTCTGCACCGCGAAGGAGCTTCGGTGGGGCGCTCAGCACCAGGCCGCCGCGCGTCTCCTTAGTCTCCTCCATGGCGACGGAGTCGCCTGAGCCGCCGCGCATCTCGTTTGGCTCCTCCATGGTGTCAAAGTCGCCCGAGTCATCGATGACTATTACTTCCACCCCCGACGGCACCATGCTCAACGCAACTTCCCAAATGAACCATCCGTTTGCCGCCACACTTTGGATTTGTTGGCACTTTCGAGTCTGTTCGCACTTTGGGCGTTGGCACTTTTCGCTGAGCTTTGCACTTGCGGGTGTTGGCACTTTCCGTTCGACTTGGCACTTCTGCGATACTGGCACATTCGCGCGGTGCTTTCTCGCAAATTACAAACCGGCAGCACGGCACGATCGACGTTCTGACACGAAGAGAACACGAGCTTGACGAATGAGAACACAAGCACATGACAGAAGAAGGATACATTGATACGATGCTCAAGAGGAGCCTCACTTCATTCAAACGACTTCCACGCCTCTGATGATTTAAACACGGTGACAGCTTCCGCAGCGTGGCGTTGATGAGCTTCGTCGATGCGGGTCGTTGCCTTGCAGAGCAACATGTACATGATGCGGAGTCGCATCAGCCTGAGTTGTCCCGGAGACAAAGGCTCCTCAAATTCGTGAAGAGCGAAATCGCGATCCATAAAACACAGCGCTTGCGCGACGCAGAACACGCCACAGTTGAACCCGTCTGTTTGTCGCGGCTTGCACACCACGGTCCGACTGATATATCCGAGCTGGTCCAAATACTTGAGCTTGTCCCGTGCAAACCAAGCTTCGAGCAAAGGGAGTATCCACTGAGTCCACGAGTCCTCGAGTCGCTGGTCGTACGTGGCTGGCTGGCACAGCGGCTCGTAGACGTACGCGTGGTGCCCCCGCTCCCAGTCGAAGACAACCAATACGACACACCAATGCATGTTGCCGAAGTTGAGCGGGAACACGGCCAGTCGTTGTTGAGTGAGTGGTGGGACTGGAATCTTCAGCTGGCCCTTGGACAGTGAGTCGACAACGACGACGTCGTGATAGCGAGACGCACGAATCGCCAACGCCAGAACAACAGTCGAGTCGTTCAGCCAAGCGGAATAGCTGAGACGACCGGCAATCTCTCGCACGCGTACGCCGGCGCCACGGGGGCTGGCTTCCACGACAGTGTGTAGCGACATAACTTCGAGACGCTCAAGTATGAGCTCGCGCATGACTTGGACAGCACCGCGCTCTTTGTCTGCATCTTCGGCACATTCTCGGGCGTACCCGTCCAGGAATGGGACATCCAACTCCTCCGACGCACCCCACGCCTTCGCGTCGCTTAGCCAGGTTCGGTCATTGTCTATCTTGAGCGACACGGACCTGTCCAAGTAGAAGGCGGCGATCGCTTCCGCGCTTTGCCTGGGGAACACAACATAAACGTATCAGTCGTTTGCCGTTCAGACTCAGCAGGTGACATACGGACTTACTGGGAAACCACGAGCGATGTTCCCGGAACCCTGGCGATGTATTGGCCATGTCCGTCTTCGCTGTCGTCGGGATCCTCTGTGACACCATCTTGTCCGGCGCGCTTGGTCTTGATTGCAGCGAGCACAGCATCGACGGCACTGCTGGTGATGAGAACCTTCATGGGTGGAATGTATACGGACTCGCGGATCACGCTGATTGGTCGGCCTTGTATTGTCAGGTCCTCGAAGTCTCTGGGGTAACACCGAGTCAACTTGCGGGCGTCTCGCAAGGGGGCGTACCGCACGGCCGTGACCAAGTCAAGCACGGATCCGAGGATATTGGCTGAGCGCACGGGCTCAGTCTTCTCCAATGCTAGTCGTGCTGCACGTTTCTTCTGCTGTTGCTTGGAGTTGCGAGTGTTGACTGGGAGCGGGGCTGGGAGCTTCTTGAACGTGGCTCGGAGGCTTTTGTCTTTTTTCTTTAGTAACTTGGTGACACGAATGGCTTCCGGGTCAGTCTCATTCGGTCCTTCTACACGAGGTCTTTCACGTTTGCCGGTGTCCTCGGCGTTCAAAATTTCCTTAATAGAGCAGATGCGTGTCACGGCATCAACGGTTGGAGTTGGAGTTGTATCGACCGCGGTCAGAAGAGGGGGTGGCAACCCAGCACACACGTCTGGCGAGGGGCTTGTGGGCTTAACACGCTGTCCGACAGAAACCTCCGACTCGACCGGAAAGGCGATGAGCATATTCGAAAGTGCATTCGCGAAAGCCATTCCATTCGGAGAGGTGGGAAGGAGCCCCGACAAAAACTCGTCGACGTCTTCATCGGGGCGCTGTATAAAGCGAACCGGACCGTACGACATTGGAGCTACGAAGTATGGCTCTTCGACGCGGTCCAGCGGTGTGTCTGCGAATGCCCCGAAGTCCCCGAGCCCCGTAGGGAACGGATCGTCATCGTCTTCATCATAGCAGCTCTCGCTCTCGTTCTCGTTATCCGAAGGAGCGTCAAACACTGCGCCCGCGTAGTCTTCCTCATCCATCCCAAAGAAATGGAATGCGCCAGCGTCCGTCGCCTCCAATGGTGGACATGCTGTCGCGACCTCTGTATCATCACTGGCTGGCATTTCTTCACGTACAACTCCAAGACTTGAAAGATCGTGTTGGGTCGACCCCATCGCAGATGTTTCAACTTGGGTACCTCCTTTTCCACCCTCCACGGCGCGATCCCCGATCTCCAGCGAGGCTAGAAATGCGCAAAGAATCGCCTCCAACTGCTCTGACGCGTGCCAGAACTGAACGGTACCAAAATTCATCAATCGCATCGCCACTCGGTCACATTGATCTTGGATATGGAGGCGCTTTTCGTACGGGTCGAGAACAACGCGTTCTGCTCGCTCGCCCCGACGAAGCTGCCGGAATCCCAGCTTCTTGCGACGGTGCAAAAACACTGTGAACCCTGCCCCATGCCCTGTCTTCTCCGCCGGCCCTGCCTGCTCCGCCGAGTCCAACGAGTCTGCCGAGTCCAACGAGTCTGCCGAGTCCAACGAGTCTGCCGAGTCCATCGATGCCATCGAGTTCACCGAGTATACCGCGGCCTTCGGCTTGGCAACCAAGTCTACAAGTCGTAGACCACTCAAGAATTCGACAGCCTTTCGAAGGGGCTCAACTAGCTCAGCCGCCAACTTCATACTCCAGCGCTGGGCGAGAGCTTTAATGGGAAATGACTCGAGATACTTGACCGCGTGCGCGACAAAAAACTGGTGACGACATGGCAGCTTGTGGCTTGTTGCAAATCGACAGGAGCAAGTCCAATGGTTCTTGTTGCTGGTGTGGACTACTAGGTGGACTCCCGATGTAGATGAAGGAAATACGTTGCACGATCCGTCGTCACCAAGTCCGTCGGGAGAAACGTAGCGCGCCGATCGAGCTACGTACTTCGTCCATTGATCCTTCACGAGCGCAGCTCTAGTAACGCTCAGATCTTGAAGGAGGCCGCGCGTGAAGATGTGGTCGTTCGGGTACAGTTGCGTGGATGCGATGGAGCTGACGATTTCTTCTAACTCGCGCTTCAAAATGATCGTCTCGCGACGTAGTACAGCCTCAACGCAGCGATCGATGCGCCGATTCTTGCCGAGCAAAGCCTTCAGCTGGTTCCAGTGAGACTCGAGTCGGTTCGTTGTCGTGTTCCCAGCCGTGAAGACCTTCCCACGCACATGGTTAGCCCACATCGGCTCGCAGGAGTACCACCGCTTTTCCATGTAGGCTTGGAATTTTCCGTGTGTGGTCGAGGGTAACAGCGTGAGCAGTCGACTCTTGAAGGTGATAAATTCTTCTTCAGACTCGGCGTACATCATCTGCCGCACGAGTTCCAATACGCGAGGTCGATGGGCCAGCGGGATGGAGTAGCGCGCGTCTGTGACGACCGACTTCAACCACTTCACGACGTGAAATTGGCAGAGCACAACCGACGCTTGAGCAAAAACCGTTGACACAGCCTTCCACTCTTTATAATCTTTGTCGATCACAAACGACTCGACGACGTCCAAGGCAGTCTCCGAATCTTCGACAAACACCTCAAGGACAGTTCGCATCATGTCGACGTTTTGGCTCATGCACAAAAAGTCCAGTACAGGAACTCCCTTACCCGTAGCTGACGTGACCATTAGACAGCCTGATATGGGAAAAACAATCCACATAAGACACAATCCGCTCGATATCGAAATGAAGAGTGCGTACCAAGATATAGACCAATATTATTGGTGTTGTGGGTCCAATCGAGTAGCACGCTATCACCAAATCGCCTGTGAAGCTCGCGCTGGATCGCCGTTTGTAGAATGATACCGAGGATCCGATCGTCCGCATCGTGGATCACGACGGCTCGGTTTCCCTCCACAGACAGGAACTCGTCGAGGAGAATTTCGAGATTTTCGGACGCGATGCCACCTCCAAGGAGCTTGTGCTTGAGATTCTGAAACTGTCTGGCCGTGAAGGGGACCCCCAGTGCAGTGCTGAGCTCTTCACGAATGGCGCGAGAGTTCCCTCCCACTGAGATCTGGGATAGAGCTCGAGCCAATAGAATCGTGTCGTCGATTGTCGATCCGGTCGAGTACGAATCGAATACGGCTGGTGAACACACGTGGTTGTGCACTGAATGCTGAAAAAGGCGTGAGATTGAGAGTGACAAAAAGAAGACGACGAGCATTACCTCTTCGCGCACCAAAACGCGCCACGTCCACACACCATCTCTGAGCACACGCTGCGCTTCGGCTGTGACTCGCGCCCGGCACCCAGTGTACCTGGTCTTTGCTTGGTATCGCTCGCGCTCGTGGGCTGGAACCTTGTCAGCCTGGTATGTGCTGTGCACACATCTAAATTTCCTCATGCTGTACTCAAACGCCTCGGGATATAGGTGGAGCTCGTCATCGAAGGCCAAGTTGCTGACCGCGGCTGCCTGCCGAGCTCCTTCATGCGCCTCCAAGAGCTTTCTACAGTAGATGTGTTAGACGTTGACACAAGCTCAAATGAACGGCAAAAAACGTACTCATTCCTCCAGGCACGACGATTGGAGTCACGCGTGGCGAAGGACGTGTTGTTGTCGACACAGTAGTCTGTCAAACTGTCGAAGAACTCGTCGAAGGAATCGAACTCCTGGATCGGAAGCGGGGGAAGTGGTGTCCTAATGTTTTTGGCGCTCACGTAGCGCTCAATCGCCTCCATATCGGCACGCCTTTTGGCCGCGGAGCACGCTTTCACCCGCGCCTCGTGGATAGCATACTCAGCCGCGACCTCGCGAGCTTTTGTCGCCGCCTGCCGTGTTTTAGCACGCGCTTTTTTCTTAGCCGCTGCTTCTTTCGTTGTCGCCGAATTTGGAGCCATGACCGCACCGCGGATGGCGGTTTCCGTCCACTTGTGCCCTTTCGGCAACTTCACAGACTGTAGGTACCACCAGCTTCGCCCAGCGTGTTCACACTTTTCGCACTTTTCGCACTTTCCGCCGTTCGCACTTTTCCACCCTCCTTCGCACTTTTGGAAGTTATCGTGAATTTTACCACGCGTAAAATACAGCGTCACCTTGAAAACTACGTGTTCTTTCTATGCGCCGGAAAAGTGGTTTGAGTCACTCTGATCGGCCACGCCGGCGGTGTGCGCGTGTGCGGTGGAGTGCAGCGTAATCCTGCTCAGTACAGCGTATGACAATTCCGTGATCTAAAATGCCGTTTAGGGCGAAAACAGGATGAGCAGATAGAAACAATGTTTTAGAGCGTTTCAGCTGTTTATGACCGGTGCCGCAACCGTTGAACAACTCAAGCACACGGAAAGAAAAAGAATCAAACTGGCCAGTGTCCAGCGATCGGTTGACGGAAGGCATGCTTGGAAAACGCGTGGAACCTGCTTCCATCGAAAAGTAACGGAGTACTTGCACACTGGTGCCGTCTTAGGTCTAACGGGATTCCTCTCACGTTCCACACAGTGCTCTCGTGCGGACTGCGCTTCGGCTCCAAGAGTTTCGAGTTTTTGACCACACCCAGAAACCACGATGTTGGCTGATCCAAGAGATTTCGTTCCACCCCCAAATGAGTTTCGTCCTTCCCAGCTGCTGTCCCAAATGCGAGGGGATGAACGCAACATCTGATCGCATACAAACGCCCAGTCATGTCGCCTCCCCATTACAAACACCCACTAGGCTTAGGTCCTGTCAGGTTCTCAGTCAGATAACCCATATCAGCCCTCTGATTGGAGGCATCCAACCGTCGTAAATGAGGTTTTCGGGCTCATGAAGAGGGAACGGCTCCTCTCTGACGTCCAGCTGCCCTCTTTCTCCTCTGCCTGTCACGCAGGGCGGAGCTGTGCCCTCGCTCTCTCTTCGCCCGGGGTCACTCTCGGTCGCTGCATGGAGGAGACGTTCCTCCCCTCCTCCGCCCAGCCACACCACCTCCCGCCTCGGTTCCCCGTCGATCGTGTCCGAATCCCCCGTGACAACCCAACTCTCTCTCCGCCGCCGCCGCATATCCCGAGCCACGAAGCGGAAACCGACCACGACCCGATCGTCCTCTCCTCTCGTCGTCTCGTCGGCACGAACCCCTCCTGCGCCCCCACAAGAGGAGTCCAGCGGAGCTGTCCGTTCGTCCGCTGTGTTGTGTGTCAGGGTGTCGCAGTCGCTCTCTCTACTTGGCTCTTTCTCATAAAGGGCTCAGATCCGCCCGCGTCTCTCACGACGAAACACGACGCGACGAGCGCCGTCCTCTGAGCGCTGAACAGCGACCAGCTCTCTCTCTCCACCCACGACTGCGTGATTGCTAGTCGGCGCGGCTCTGTCGATAGATAGACTTCCCTCCTCTCACAGACCCATACCCCAAGACACCACACACCAACATGGCGCTGGACAAGTTCCCCGTGGACGAGAGCGCGCTGCCGCGCGTGACGATCACGGCCAAGCGCCTGGACGAGTGGAAAGAAGTCGCGCACGACGAGATCCAGCGTGCGCTCTCGAACCGCCACTCGTGGTACAATTCCTTCAAAGAGAAGATCCGCGACGGCTACGACATGATCGCCGACAAGCCCAACCTCAAGGCGTTTATCCGACCCGTGCCCAACTCGAACGACAAGGACATCCTCATCCGCTCGACCTTTGACAACGTCTCGCTCGACGACATCGCCTACGGCGTGTATTCCGAGACCTCGTACGAACTGCGCTGCGCGTTGGCGCACATGTACGAAGAGAACTTCCTCGACGGCGGCATTCTCCACACCCATGAGACGCGCACGACCGAAGATCCGCTCCATTTCGTGGGTGTGCGCTGGATCGCGTTCCGCTCGCCGGCGCCAAAGCTCGTGACGTCGCGCGATTTTGTGTTCTTCTCGTACGAAGGCACGATGCTCGACGTCAAGGGCGAACGCGTGATCTTCCGGTTCTTACGGACAATGCCCATGGAGGACGTGCCCGTCGATTCCTCGAAGCTGCCACCGTTGGTGCGCGGCAAGATCTCGAATCTCCATTTCTACCGCCAGAACGGCTCCCACGTCGAGGCCTATGTCAAGGCCATGCACTCGAACGCCGGCAGCATGCCCTCGTACGTCGTAACCAAGACGATTGCGTTCATGTACCCCGGAGTAACCAATATGGAGACCATCGGCGACGCCCGCGCACTCATGCGCCAGGGGCTCACGCGGCTCAACCCGTCGCGCGCCTCGGCCCAGTCCAACGCGAGCTTCTCGTCAAACGGCTCGGGTCCGCTCAGCCAGTCGGGCGGGCCACGCGCACCGACGAGCCTCGCGTCGGCCAACGCCTGCGGTGTGTGCTACCATAAGTTCAAGATGACGCGCTCGAAGCGCCAGTGCCACGGCTGCTCGCGCACCGTGTGCAAGCGCTGCACGCGCGCGATGTGGTTCTTCGACGAGCAAAAGCAACTGTCAACGACCGGCGTCGTGCGACTGCGCTTTTGCCAAAACTGTACGCGCCACGCGCGGTCCGAGTCGAGCTTCTCGCGGTCCTCGATCGAGACGACGCCCAAGATGGCCCAGATCAATCATAGTGAGACCGTGCGCACGCTCCGCATGGACGGCTCGCGTGCCGGCAGCGGCGGCAGCAACCACAGTCTCCACCGTGTCTCGAGCCAGGATAGCATCGCGCGCACGCCCAGTAATGATGGCGGCAGTAGTGGCCACTACTCGTTTCAGCGCACGGCGAGCCAGGACAGCAGCCACAGCAGCCTGCCGCGCGTGCCCAGCCAGAACAGCATATACCACAAGTCACTCCACCGCGTGCCGAGCCAGGACAGCATGCACGGCAGCAGCATGTCGCGCGGCGCAGGCCACGACAGCCGCGTGCCCAGCCAGGCCAGCCAGGTCAGCTCGCAGTACTCCAAGAGCTCGCACACGCACACGCAGCCCGAGGCCGAGTTCTCGGACAACGAGATCTTTGACGACGAGCTCCTCGATCTCCACGACGGCTCGTTCATCCAGCCGACGCAGTCGCCTCCGGACAAGCCGCTCGCAGCGTCCAAGATCATGTCGTTCAAGAGCAGCAGCGGTACGAGCCACACGTTCTCCAGCAGCCAAGTCAACGGTGGTTCTACCAGTACGTTTAACAGCAGCCAGGTCGTGAACGCATTCGACGGTAGCCCTGTGGCGACGGCCAGCGCCTTTGAGAGCAGCCACGTGGGCCAGTACTCGGGCCTGGGCATCGAGATCAAGCCGGCCGCCGGGGACTCGGAAGAAGATGAGGACGCCGACGAGGACTTTGGCGACTTTCACGACTCGGACAGCGACGACGACATTGACGGCGGCGACGACTTGGATGACGATTTCGATCTCGACAACATTGGCGGTATCGTGAACCACGACGGGCTCCACGACGACTTGCGCGACACGAACGACGACTACTCGGACGCCTACAGCGTGGTTGACTCGGACGACTACTCGATCGCCGGCAGCTTCTCGTACGAAGGCGGCCCACAGTCGTTCATGAGCGAGCTCGGGAGCGAGTCGTTTTCGTTTGACGTCGACGACCACAGCTCGCGCGGCTCGTTTGTGCCGCTCACGCTCGTGGACAAGCCGTCGGTCGTCGCGCAGCAGTTTGCCGCGAGCGGCGGCCCGCCCCGCCCCATGATGGCCCCCGTGCCGCAGCTCATGCAGCGCCGGCTACCGCCCCATCAAAGCCACCAGCCCACGACACTCCGCAACTACGCGCCGCCCTCGACGCTGGACGAGACCTCGGAGATGGACAGCTCAGCCATGCCGGTCCACACACTGCGCACCGCGCCCAAGCCCACGAGCCGCACCAACTCGACGCCCAACTTGTTGGCGTACGGCGCGACCAAGCGCACGAATCGGCCCGTTGGCGTGGGCATGGCGCCCGTGCGGCGAGCGGTCTCGGGCTCGGGCGCTGGCGTGATCGTGAACGGCGTGAACCACGCGGTGCAGTCGCCTGCAGCATCCGCGTCCGGGCGTCCACAGCACCACTATGGCAATGAAGAGCTCGTGAGCGACTTTGATGGACGCGTGAACATCCACTCGCCGAGCGCCGCCGCCGCGGCAGGCGGAGGCAACTCGCCCATGGTGCGGTACTACGGCAGCTGAGACCCACTCCGTTTGACGATCCCCTCCCCACCTCTATCCAACACACACGCCTGTTGCCACCCCACCACGGTGACACTGAGAACTGTATTGTGGCCGAACCACCCAATCAAACTATGCTATCGTATTTGAAGCGAAATATTGCGTGTCGTGTCGTTGGTCCATTTGTAGTGTCCCTTCTTGTTCGTCCCGTACAGTAGTGACGGTCTCACTGCGTAGGGCACCGGGCAATCGAAAACGGTGCGCGGCACCGCGCGTCGTCGTGTGCATGGACGATCGCTGGGAGCCGATGGCAGGGGGAGCCGAGCGGCAAAGAGAAAGAGCCGACAGGCGTTCACGATACAACGCCACGCTACTAGAGTCCAGTTCGGTCGTGACCGCCACGGACACTATGCAGCCATGCATGTACACTGTACGCAGTCGAACGTGTGGACGAGGGGTGCCCACTCGTCCAGGCTCGTGGAGGAGGAGGTGGAGGAGGAGCGAGTGGACCACGCTGGCGGACAGCCGCGTAGCGTTTAGCACAGTGTACAGTGTGCGTCACCAGTCAGCCCCGGCCCTGCCTCCTGACTCAGTCACGCCTGCGGATCCTGAAGATCCCGAGGATGCGACGTGGCCAACTCTCTCACCATCAATCACCACCACGCATCTTGCCTCCCGACGATCACTGTCCGCTCGTAGCTCCACTGTTCCACAATGGACTCCACTGCTGGATCTCATGCCGCCTCCGAACGGCAAGCATCCGCTGGGATCCAAACGGCAACAGAACACATCGACGTGGTTGTCCGTCACGCGGTGGACGCACTGAAAGGGTGCAAGCGCGAGGAAGGCGAGCGCGCGCTCTCTCTCTCTCTTGCAGTCCGTCGCCTCCCGTGGTCACGACGGTGGTGGGGGAGTCCACAACGGGCCTCGCAGAAGGCTTCGCAGACCCTGGCCACACTTTCCCGCGCTTGCTCGTGTTGCTTACACGATGCTCAGGTGGGCTCGTTTCTGGTTGCCGCGATGGATTCACTTTCCTTTCGAACCGGTACGTACATTGGTCCGCTCGGCGGAGCGGAGTGGATCTCTAAACGGAAATCCACCAATCAACAACAGCGCCGATTCTGGGCTGTTGTTGATTGGTGGACTCTGGGCCAGAGTTCTGCAGCTGGCGGGCGGAGCGGTTCGGGTCCGCCGAAGGCCACGCCACTCTGTGGCGCCACGCACGCACAACCGATGATACATTCACCAGCGTGCTGCGATGAAACTTGAGGCTCAGCCGCGCCGCATGAACGTCACTCGAGGCGGTTTACCGAATCGCAGCGTGCGCCACGCCACTGCGTTTGCGAACGCACGCATGCGATCTCGTATACAAGTCCATCGTTCCATCCACCGTGTATTATCTGCGACCTTTATCCCAGAACTATTTCTGGTGTATGCTTTGGGCGGAGCGGAGCGGACGGGGCGTCATATTCGTCCCTGGAGGAAGTGGATTGTGCAGGCATGTGTGTCAAGTTCTGATCCACTGCACCCTTCAAAGACTGGTCCCCCAATCTCCGTGCCGTCAAAGGGGGAAGGGATTTCTCCTTGTTCTCGATGGATCCCACCGTGGTCAACGGGGCTGCTGCACTGCACACCGGCGGTCCGCTCCGCTTTCCGTCGTCCGCTCCGCTCCGTCCGCCCATGAGCAACTCATCTCTCATCTATAGGGCAGACAGACAGGCTGGGTTCTCGTTTCCCTCAAGACGGTTGCATCGCCCGAACCGGATTGCGTGACGGGCAGCTGCACCTCCCCTTCGGTTTCCTCGCTCGTCCCGGACGCTCCACTCTTCAAGAGTGGAGGATCAAGAGTCTCTTGACCCACACCAACGGTCCCCCTGTGAGTCATTTGCAGCGTCCGCCCGAAGCGATCGAGCACGTGAGTCTATCGATCAAAAACATCCTAATCCCTCGATCTACACTACAGTACCAACAGCTCCGATTCCCCATCTGAGTTCGGATCCCCTCCTCTCCGCGAGAAAAGACCGTCCCCTCCGCTCCGCCCAACGCGTGACCTCCTCCTCTTCCTTCTGATCTCCTCGCCCCACACAACGCGTTCCTCCGCCTGACAGCATCGCCATGGGTCTCGACCAGGACTTCCCCGTGCACGAGCGCAAGGTGCCGCGCGTGCGCGTGCCCACGGCGCGGCTCGAAGAGTGGAAGGAAGTCGCACAGGACGAGATCATGCGCGCGCTCTCGCACCGCCACTCGTGGTACAATTCCTTCAAGGAGCGTGTCCGCGAGGGCTTCGACATGATCGCCGACAAACCGAACCTCAAGGCGTTTGTGCGCCCCGTGCCCAACACTAACGACAAGGACATCCTCATCCGCTCGACGCTCGAGGGCGTGAACCTCGACGAGCTCGTCGCCGGCATGTACTGCGACTCGACCTACGACGTGCGCTGCGCGTTCGCGCACCTGTACGAGGCCAACTTTCTCGACGGCGCGATTCTCCAGGCCCACGAGACGCGCACGGACGAGGACCCGCTCCACTTTGTCGGGCTCCGCTGGATCGCGTTCCGCTCGCCGGCGCCGGCGGTCATGACGTCGCGCGACTTTCTCTATTTCTCGTACGAAGGCACGGCCTACGACGTCGATGGCAACCGCGTGCTCTTCCGCTTCTTGCGGTCCATGCCCATGGACGGCATTGAAGTCGACAAGTCGGGCATCCCGCCGCTCGTCACGGGCAAGATTTCCAACTTGCACCTGTACCGTCAGAACGGCTCGCGCGTCGACGCGTTTTCCAAGGCCATGCACTCGAACGCCGGCAACATGCCCTCGTGGGTCGTGACCAAGACCATCTCGTTCATGTTTCCCGGCATCGCGAACGTCGAGACGATCTGCGACGCGCGCGCACTGCTCGCGAACGGCACGGCCAAGCTCAACCCGGGGCGGCTGCGCCCCTTGTCCTCCCAGGCCGCCGAACGCGCGTCCAGCAGCTCGATCATGGGCCACCACGTCGCGGCCCTGGCGTCGGCAAACGCTTGCGGCGTGTGCTTCCACAAGTTCAAGATCACGCGCGCCAAGCGGCGCTGTCAAGGCTGCATCCGCGAAGTGTGCAAGCGCTGCACCAAGCGCATGTTCTTCTTTGACGAGCTCAAGCAGATCTCGGACACGGGCGTGGTCGCGTTGCGCTTTTGCCTCAACTGCACGCGCCAGGCGCGCGCCGACATCCGCGACTCGAACGCACAGCGCGCGTCGTTTAGCACGCGCCGCAGCTCCGACAGCGCGAGCAGCAGCAGCCAATTGCCGCATCAAATGGTCCGCCGCGTGCCGTCGTCGGGCTCGAGTGGCCACCATAGCCAACAACACTACCAGCCAGAGCTCGAGCCGCCGTACAACGACTCGTCCACAACGTCGTACGACCATGAGGACGACTCGGACGACGAGAGCGTGAGCTACAACGGGTACAACGCCAACGCGCTGCTCACGCAGTCGGCGACCAATTACCAGTTGCAGCCGCGTGTAGCCGCGGCGGCGGCTTCGCCCCTACCGCTCCAGCCGCACCAGACCCAGCAGCTCCAGATGCTTCAGCAGCAGCGCCAGTACGACCCCAAGGACCACCAAGAGTTCCTGCGGCTCTACGGTGAGTACGCCGCACGGCAGCAGCACCACCAGCAGCAGGGCAAGCTCATCAGCATCGAGCAGCTCGGGCGGAACAACATGCACGGCCCGATGCTGCCGCCGCCCCCTTCGCCACAGATGCCTCGCCCTCAACACCTGCAACATCCGCCCAAGCCCTTCCGCCGCCAGAACAGCGGCAACAGCAGCAGTTTTGGCTGGAGCCACTCGGCTGGGGATGCGGCAGCGATGACACCCACGGGCCACCACCACGTGTCCCACGCGAGGGCGCCGTCACCGATGCACACGATGCCCGACATGGTGCCGCGCCACAACCACATGATCCCGCCCATGCCGCAGCCCGATGGGCCCACGACGCGATCGCACATGATCCCACTGAGCAACGGTACGACCAGAACCAACTCGGCACCGACCCTCCACGCCGTGCGGGCTGGTCCACCGCCGCCGCCTTCACCTGTGCCTTCGTCGACCACAGACGGCGCGTCCGAGGACCTCGAGACGATCTTCCGGCTGCGCATGATGCTTTTCAACGGCAACGGCGAGGCCGACACGGAGACCATGTCGACCACATCGAGCTCGAGCAGCCACCACGCGGCCGCGGCGACCAAGCAGCGCAAGGCGCTGACACTGACCAACGGCGAGCCCGGCAGCCAGCACCGACCGCAGTCGCTCGCGCAGCGATACTAAGCGTAGCGCTTCTCGTCGCGTGCCTGTGTCCGGGTAGTGTATTATACCAGTAATTAGCTCCGTCAGTCAATAGCTTTATCGGAGACCGTGAGTGGGTATCATAATGGAGCTCGTAATGGATATTTAGATCACTTGACCCTCATCCCTACGACTTCGACCCACCACCCACGTGAAAACGATCGTTGATGAACGAAATGGTTGTAGATATTCAAACTTTCAGCACACAAGCTCTGGCTGGCACGACACGACTTCCAACACTAGAAAATGTAATTTTGCCTTTCTGGGCTGCGCGTTGCTTCCTCTCTTCTCTGGACTAAAGGAGTGGTGTCGTTGATGGGGTGGGGGTGAGGGGACTTACGCAATGTGTACCTGTGGGTGGTGGGTGTTTTTTTTCTCTAGAGCGTCTCCTCGAACCGGCTCGTGGTCGACGGGGGCAGCGCCAGTCGGGCCGGCTGCGGCGGCCCCATGGGCGACATGTCCTCGATCACGTCGATCTGCGGGCCCGCGCGCACCGGCGGCGGCGGGTAGTGCTGCTGCTGCTGCTGCTGCATCATCTTCTGGCCTTGCATGAGCATATTCCGGAGCAGCAGCTGCTGCGCCGCGATCGACTCCTCCATCTTCTGGAACGAACTGGGCATGGCCGTGACCGTGACCACGTCGTCTGACGGGCGCGGCAGGTCGCCGCTGTCAGAATCCAGCATGGTCGGCAGGCTGCTCGTGGTCTTGAGCGTCTTGTCGCCCGTCATGACCAGGTCGTGGCGCAGGCGGTCGGGGCCGGCCGTGTTCGTGCGTTGGCGCAGCGCCGCGTGGCTGCCTGAAGCCGCCGACGAGGAAGTGGAGCCCGTGCTCAGCGGGATCAGGTCGCTGTTGCTGATACTGGCACTCGGCTTGTCGGCGGACATGGCCGAGATCACCTTGCTGTTCCACGCGGCCGACTGCTCGGCCGGCTTGTCCTTGGACATGGCCGTGAGCACCTTGTTCGACCAGCCGGCGGCGTTCATTGCGCCGCCCGACTCGGCGCTGTGTGCGCTGGCCGTGCGTGCCATTTGCGGCATCGGCATCGGCTCGCCGTACGCGAAGCCGTTCTCCTTGTTGTCGTCCCCAAAGGTCGCGTCGTGGAGGTCGTGGTTCGAGGCCATGGCCAGCTCGTGCGCGAG
This sequence comes from Pythium biforme, assembly GCA_023337735.1. NCBI lineage: Eukaryota > Oomycota > Peronosporomycetes > Pythiales > Pythiaceae > Pythium > Pythium biforme. Next base: position 25,413 of record JAADXJ010000102.1, on the reverse strand, counting down.
CGAGATCTCGCGGTCGCGGCGCGCCTGCTCCACGCACTTGAAGCAGAACTTTTCGGCGCTGATGAGCCCTCCTTCGGGCCGCAGCGACGGCGGCAGCGTCGACGTGCGCAGTGACAGCTCGAGTGTGCACGACGTGCACATGATCTCGGCGCAGATACGGCAGTGGTGGCGGTGGCGCAGAAAGCTAAACGACTTGAAGCACACGTTGCAGGCCGAGCGTTCGTTGTTGGGGACCCACGGCTTTTCCGAGACGAGCTGGTTGTTGACGATGAACTTGGCGTCGCCGGCCGTGGCCATGCCCGTGACGATCGCGTACATGCTCGCGAGGAACCGGTTCGCGAGCCACGACGGCGTGTTGGCCGCGGCCGGGAACGTGATGGATCCAGAAAGCGAGACGTCGACCTTGGTGTCCTTGCTCCCAGGAAGCGTGCGGAAGAGCTGGATCCAGTTGATGTCGTTGCGCACAAAGTTGAAGTCCCGTTCGACGGCGTTGTAGTCTTTGGCGCTGATGGACTGGAACACACGGGCCACGACCTTTTGGCCCTTCGGGTCGATCACGGTGCGCGAGTACTCGACGTAGAACTGGTCGCGGATCGCAAACATCGAGTCCACGGGGCTCTGGAACGCGGCCCACTTGACCGCGAAGAGTTGGTACGGGTCCTCAATGTTGGGGCGAGCAAGCAGCTGCACGACGGCGCCGTCCAGGAAGTCGTCGCGGTGGACGTGCGCCAAGTACGTGCGCTCGTCCTCGGTGTTGTCGCTCATGACGCCGTACATGACGTCGTTGAGGCTGCACTCGAGCTTGCAGCGGATGAGAAAGTTCTTGGTCAGGGTCGCGTCGTTCTTGCGGCGGTACATGATGCAGTTCTTCTTCTCCAAGTGGACTTTCCACTGGTGCTTGGCGTTCGACGGCGCCATGGTCGGGTTCTCCATCCACGAGACGCCGCCGTTCTTCACTGCGCGCTCGATCGCGGCCTCCATGGTGTCGCGCAGCTGCGCAATGTCCTGGCGCGAGAGCTCGATCTGCGGGAGGTTCTCTTCGTCGAGCGGGAAGCGGAACGACTGGCCCGTTTCCTTGACGCGCACGACGCGGCCCGTGCGCATCCAGCCAACGCCGCTGCTGTCCGGGTCGTACTCGTCAAAGCCCATGCCGTCTGGCATGGACTCGCGGAACGGCGGTGACGACGGGATCGTCGAGGTGTAGCTGTTGCGGTGCACGCCGCTGCCACTGCCACTGCCGCCGTCGAGCGACGGACCGACCTGCAGCGGGATCCCAGGCGGGCCACCGCCGCCGGACGGGCCGTGGCGCGCTCCGGGCACGCGGAAGACCGTGAAGTTGGACGACGCGGCGTTGCCGCTACCGCTAGATTCGCCGTTCGTTTGCTGGCGTCGCATGGTTAGGAGCTTTTCTGGATGTCGGGGATGCTGGACGCCGGACGCCGGACGTGGAATGAACTGGACTCCGGAAGGGTCTGGATGAAGATTGATCTACCGCACAGCGGAGAGCAGCGAACCGATTCGCAACGGGGGTGGCGGTGGCTGATGTTCCGACCTCCTGGCGACTGCAGGTTTCCTTCCGTCTTTCGCTGGTTCCTTCCGTCAAGTCGCGCTTCTTCTGCTGAGGAGCACGAAATATGCGCGGTGGAGAGGAGAGCACACACACGTGGTGCGCAGGGAGGGGAGCGGAGCGGAGAGCGCTCTTCAGGGATGGAAGGGGGGAACGAGAAGACTCGTTAGCTGAAGTGTGATCGTGCAATCCACGGGCAAGCGCGTTCGTAGTAGACCACAGTTCACGAGGCTCGCGACCGTCGAGTCTAAAGAAAGCTGGGGTGGAATGGAGTGGGGAGGAAGAAGGCTGGAGGAGGAAGAAGCGGAGGAGGCGCCTGCACTCACTCACACGCACACACGCACGACCGCCCGACAGTCCCAAGTGGTAAGTGGGCTTTTCCCGCGGGGTTGCCGCCTCGACACTGAGCGGACCGTGACATTAGGGGGAGGCGACGTCGTCCCTCGACAAGAAAAGAGAGCGGTGCAGCGGACGGGCGGAGGAGGGGGAGGGGAGAGAGGCAGAGAGGAGCGAGCAGGGAATTGGCGAGTTTCCGATCCGTCGATCAGGCAGGGATGTAAACCTCTATTAATGTATACTATTTCTTGACAGGTATTGTAGGACTCGATATCGCATTTTGTAGGTTGTGTAAGTTCGTTTGGATGGGTGGGCAAAACCTTGTGGTTATACTCCTTGTAACCGGTAATACCGAAGCACGGCGACTTTCCGGAGACCCACCAGACACCGTCCAAAAAACGCTGACGCCAAGACCGCCGCTTCTTGGTGTCCGGTGTGTTCATGGCGATCGTAACTGACCGCGCCGCGCCGCCGTGTGCCTTGTCCTGTCGGCTCTAACGGCGAAGTAGTCCCTCCTTGAGACTCTCAGTCTGCCCTCCCGACCTCTCAATGAGAGAGCTGGAGGGCACTCAAGCCAACCTCAATTGTGAGCCCCTCTCGATTCGACGACATTCATGCAATTGCGCTGTAGATACCACACCGATAATTCAGTCAAAGGAGACTCTGTCCAAGCTGGTGAGCTAGTGCTATACAGTACAATAAGATGGCTGCGGCCGGATCGGCACTCATTCGTCATGGCGATCTTCGGCGGCTTGACACTTCAACCTCAACTGACGGATTGAAAAGTGGATATGTCATCCCGCATGAGCTCACCCAGAGTGTTATAACCTATTTGGAAGTTCGCAGCTGTTCATTCATGCGAACGTAGCCAATTTTCTAGGAATTGATCAGGATGGAGTTCAAAATTGATCAGGATAGGGGTAGGTCTTTACATCCCTGGATCAGGTGGCCGACCTAATCTGCGGTCCGCCAGCTGGTTTTGCGCCACAGCGTGCACGTGAACTGTCCATCTCGTGCACTCGAGAGAGAGAGTGGCCGGGATTGGCTCGTCTGTGAAGACGGGCGGACGCTGGTGCATCACCTCTATCAATACATACAAGGATGTTTGGACCACCACTCACTTCAATTCTATATGGAGATAGAGCCTCTATAAGAACATATAATGCCGTCAATAGATACGAACGTTCAGAATCATCTGATGCTGTGAAACGCTTTCCCGCCCTTTCTTCGTCGACTCGCGCCACAGACTCCAGAGAGAAAGAGATGTAGCACGAGGTCATCACCAGCAATATTTTATTGTCTTTCACTGTACATGCGCATGCACGCGGACTCCACGGTGGAGGGAGGGAATGGGTTGACACTCGACGACACAATAACGGCACGGCATGGACTTGATGCTGAGAATGGTGGCCGAGACGCTCATCGCTCCATGTGGCATTGATGCAGTAGATTGCGTAGAGAACGCTCGGCGTGCGCAAGTGCATTTAGTCTACACGCGCGGCGCGGTCATCTACTGTCTCCCGGTCTAACCCTTGCTCGGTGAAGCCACGGCGCCGGCTGGCACAGGTCGTGCGCGGTCTGGTTCTTTGTCGGTCGTCGTCACCAAGGCGAACGAGCGACTATCGCGCGCGGAGGTCTAACCTCTACTTGTGCATGGCGCTCATGAAGGGCGACTTGTAGGCCGCTTGTTCACGCGCCTCGGCCGCGTAGAGCGCGCGGAACGGCAGGCGCTGCATTTGCTTGTACTGTTAGGAGGCATAGAGTTAGGCGCGTGAGTGACCCGGTCGATCTACTAGTATGCACTCCAAGGAGGAATGGGGGAGCATATCTTACCGCGAGCGTGCCGTACACCATGAGCACGAAACCTGCGAGTTCGATCCTGTTCATGGGCGATCACAGATCTAGTCAGTCATCGTGTGATCGCTGTGGTGGAGCGGACGGAGAGGAGGAGTATAGAGTGTCCACATCCTCACTTCTTCCTCCGTCCTCCTCTGTGTTTGTGAACACGTAAACTACCAGCTTGAGGTCGTCCAGGCCTCGCCCGGAGAGTTGCCGCCGCGCCACTGCACGACGTAGTAGACGAAGAGCCCGAGCGTCCACACGCCCAACGTACGCAGCGTCTACATAGAGAGAGGGAGGAATGTCATAGGGTCAGACATGGATGAGCGGGGAACAAAATGGAGGAGAGGAGAACAGAATCGATCTCACCTCGGCGATGCTGCGCATGACAGCGGAGAGGTGCTTGGTGACGTAGTTGGCCGTCACGTTGAGCGTGCCGACCGCCACGACGTACGCGACGATGAGCGCGACGAGCGTCGGGGAGTTGCGGATCTTGGCCAGCGAGTCGCCAAAATCCTCGTGCCAGATCTTGCCAAGCGCCGAGCTGCCCGAGGCCGGCGTGAGCGAGAGCACGGGCACGAGCACGACGTAGAACGCGAGCCCCCAGAGGCCCTCAAGCCCGACCAGCAGCATCGGACTCACGTCCAGCGCGAGCATCATGTGCTCCTCCGCGACGATCTGCAGCGCCGTGAGCAGCTGCGCGAACACGATCAACACCAGCCCAAAGAGCGCGTGGCCCGAGTCGGCGGAGGCGGAGGCATCAGATCCTGAGGTGCCGGCCCAGCCCACGAGCGCGACCGAGATCGCGACCAACAGAATGCTCGCGTAGTGGTACGCGAAGAGCCGCTTGCCCATGAGCCGCACCGAGAGGAACGCGCTGAAGATGATGACCGAGCCGCGCGCCATTTGGTACACCGACGACGAGATCCACAGCAGACCCACGTTCGCGCCCACGGTCTGCAGCAGATCCAGGAGCGACGGCAGCGCCACAGCGAGCACTGTCTTCAACGGAATGCGGCCTTGTTGTTCGCCTGTGCCTTGTTCTTCGCCCAGCAGCGCCGTGGACTCGCGTGTGTTCAGCTTGTTCTTGCGGATCGCCGCGGCCTCGGGCGTCGCGATGTACTTCTTGCCGCCTTTCTGCGTGCGCAGCAGCGGCGTCTCGAGGTAGCTCTTGTGCTGCGCGGCCTTGCGCGCGTAGAGGAACACGAGGCACAGCGACATCGCGAGCTTCATCTGCAGCACGCCGAACCAGGGCTTGTCGAACGGACACAGCGTCGTGGTCTTGGTCGGGTCCTGCGGGTCCGCGCACAGCTCCGTGCCTTCGGCGCGCACGCCGTACTCGGTCTTCATGATCACCGTGCTGAACGTGCCCGAGACCAGCATGGCCGCCGCGTACAGCGCGCCCGTGCGCTCGCTCGCCGGTGCCATCGCTCGTGTCTGACGGTTGTCTCGGCGTGTTGTGAGTCTGACGCGGAGATGACATGCGGGGATCGATCACCACTCAGGTTCAACTGCCGGTCAGATTCTTGATTGGCTATAATTAACAATGCATGTTTTTCATTGGTGGAAAATAGAATTTGGCCGTTGAGAGCCATGGGTAGACGAATGACAGCGATCGCCCACGGCCGATCGACAGTGTGAGTGCTGCATTAAGAGTTCATCACAGCCAGAAAGGAGGAGGCTTCTCAAAGACGATCTCTTGCTCTCACATTGATCTCGCGCAGTATATTGTGATCCTGATCAAGTCTAAATTTCGGAGATTCCGCGTCGTCCTGGTCGCCTGAGCCAGACATGGCATTCACCCACAGAGGTCTATTTTTCACCGCCCTTCATGCCGGTTCAGGCGCCGCGTGTCATTGAATCTTCCTCGAGGATCGATAGACGAGGTCAATGCTCGCTTCTTGTTCTTCCTCTGCTCCATCCGATGCGCTTCCTCTTACCGACCCGGTGTTTCCCACACGCTCGCCGAAGCGCACTCATGGGACTGCCCCGACGCGGCCACGCTCGCCGCTCAAGCTCACACCGCTCGAGCGCAAGGATCGCGACCGCCAGCGACAGAAAGAGCAGGCGCAGCGCCGCCTTCAGGCCATCAAGGACCGCGATGCACAGGCCGTCGCGCTGCTCGCGGGCCAGCACAAGTGCTCCCTGTGGCACCGCCAGGAGCGCCAGGAAGAGGAGCTCGTGCTGCGCCGCTTGGAGCGCGACCTCGTGGACGCGCAGCGGTGCCACCCTGCCGCGGCAGGGTATCGCTTCTCGTCGGCGCGCCACGCGTGTAATACCACCGTGAACTCGCCAGTGTTTGTCGGATACTCCCCCGCGATGCGTCCGCCCTCGCAGGCGCGGAACTATCCAACGAAAACGCCCGCGGCGGCCGTGACCCACCCGGCTTTCACGAACTACTGCGTGACCAAGCACAACGACGCGACGGCGCTCTCGCCCGTGTTTTTCTTCGTTCGCTACGCCAAGATCCCACTGGAAGAAGTCAACATGGATGACGACGACGACGCCAAGGGGGGCAGTGATGAGGATGCTAGTGATGACGACGATGCCTTGCAGACCCACGAGCAGTTCCTCGCGCGCCAGCAGCTGCGCGACGGCCCCGGCGCGGGCCGCATCGCGACCATCACGAAGCTTGCGCCGGTGCAGCAGCTGGAGCTGCAGGAGACGCTGCGTGGGCGCTTCGTCGTGGACGCCTGCGCCAAGTGTCTCGTGTGCCGAGGCCGCGCTGTGGTCGGTTGTTCCGGGTGCTTTGAATTTTCGCATCGCACGTACCAAAAAGTGCAGTCCGCCAAGTCGACGCAGCGCCTCAAGACGCCCAAGACCCACAGACAAGAGGCCAGCGAGCGGCAGGCGAGGTACACGGGGCTCCGGCTCAAACTCATGGGGTTCGGTCGGCGCAGTGAAGAAAATAGGGCCCAAGAGGAAGGCAATGAAGTCGATGGAGACGACGATGAGGAATCACGCGAACCAAAGCAACGCCGACCCATGACAAGCGAGCAGCGCGACTACTACGTGAACGTGCTCACGAACGTCCACGCCGTCCGCAAGCACCGCGCCTTGTACGGACCTCTCAATGGGGAGCTGACACTGATCAACTCGTTGGATACACGGTCTCACTTCGTTTTCGTGGCCGTAGGATGAAGAACTACGTGACGCTCCACATCAAGACGCTGCCCGTCGGCAACGTACGTGGCGCGCGGCTCTGTCATTCTGAATGGACTTTCTTTTGTGGAGTTTGATTGACATATCGGGTGTCTCGACGTTGCCAACAGCTCATCACACTCCAGGTCGACGCGCGCGCGACGATCGCGTACGTATACGAGCTCTACCGCTCGCACTTGGACGCGCCGAACCGCAAGGTCCACTTGCTACTCCCCACGACCGCGGGGCTCTTCTACCTGAACGAGCTCATGGAGAGCGCGACCGACACGCGCTGCGGGCTCGTCAACGGCGAGTTCCTCGTCGACGACTTCCAGCTACGAGCGACATCTGTACCGCCACCGGCGTCCCCACTCGCCAAGCGGAACGCTTTACGTGAGGCCGCGACGCAGCAAAAGACTCCCATCCAGACCGAGTTCCTGCTCTTCTCGGTCGCGATCCTCAGCGAGCACAACACGCCGCAGCTCGTGGCCAACTTTATGCAGCACAACTTCCACTTTGACGACGACGTCGTGGCCCACCCACACGACGCAGGGGACCTGCACATCGAGTACGCGATCGCGCGGCTGCCGCACGTGGCGATTGGCGAGGACGCGTACCAAAAGCGGCTCGTGCCGCACGTCCACCGCATGCAGGAGTTTGCCAAAGTGGCCAAGCAGCTCGAGCTGCTCGAGCAGGAGCGCGAGCGCGAGCGCGTGCTCTGGGTCGCCTACCAGGAGCGCAAGCTCGCGCGGCTCGCGCACCAGAAGAAACAGCGCCTTCTCGCGCAGGGCAGCGACGGGCGGCGCTCGCGGAAAGTCACGCGTGCCATGGCGTACTTGGATTTCTGTCTCGAGTCCACGAGCAACGCTTCGCGCGCTCGAGTGTGGGAAGAGCGCCTCCAAAAGCTGTGGCAGTGCGCGCAGCGCTTGGAAGAGTGGAAGCTGTGCAAGCACGGACGCCTTGTGGACGCCGAGTGCACGGCCGATACGCGCGCGCTCGTGCAGAGGCTTTTGGACGCGACGGTCGCGGCGTTTGACAAGCTGCTGGCGCGGGCCCCCGGCGCCGGGCCGCTTGTGTATCCGATCCAGTGCATTGGCGCGAACAGCGGGGCCCAGCCACCCAAGCTCGTGGTCAAGATCGGTCTGCGGCTCGGCTGCAGTCCGACGGAGAACTACGAGTACGGGCTTGTGCTCGACGTGGAGCAAGATTTTGAGGCCATGGCCGCGGCCACCACGGTCCTCGCCGATGACGACCGCCGGCGCATGAAGACGCGCGGCTTCACGAAGAAGCAGCTGGTGGCGTTGAGTGATGAAGCCGCCACGCGCGACGAGGGCGCGAGTTCCTGGCGCTGCGCCGACTGCGAGTGGAAGCCCAAGCCAGGAGCAGAGACGGCGCTGTTGTTCGCCGGGTCGGATCTAGTGCGCATGCCGTTTCTCCAGTTCCCGTGGCACGTGGTCATGCAGGCATACAAGTGTGTACTCGAGTCGCTGGCGTTCCAGCTCGCCAAACTCGACGAGTTCAACGCGCTCGCGAAGCTGCTGCAGCAAGAAGACGCGCAACTGGGCAAGGCACAGATCGCGAAATGGGGCGACGACGTCCAGCGCTTCCAGAGCGGGCTCTCAGAACTGGCTGGAAGCGGGAATGGCGGAAACGACCTGATCAAGGGCAGTGCGCTATTGCGCGCGACACAGCGCGTGCTGGACAAGAAAGGCGTCGCGCTGCTCAAGAAGCGGCTGCGCCAGCGGCGCCAGAGAATGCGCGAGCGCGAGCAAGAGCTCGAGCGGCTCCGCGAGCTGCAGGAAGCCAACGCGACTCCGAAAAAGTCGGTTGTGGAGCTGCTCAAGCTCCACTTCATCCAGGAAAAGGCGCCCAAGATCAACGCCATACTGGAGCCGACGCCGGCCGAGAAGCTGCTCGCCAAGGCCGAGCAGCTGCTGGGCGCTGTGGCCGCAAAAGCCAGCAGCGCCGCGACGGCCGCCAAGAAAGAATACGACGTGCGCACACTGTAAACAAATGGAGAGAACGTCCGTGGGTCTCTTGCAATTAGTGTTACACCGGTTGTTGAAAGAATGAAGACGGAGAAGAAAGCGCACGGTCAGTTGTGTGTGGTTGGGACGAGTGGCACGCGACTGTGTATTTACTGCTCGCTGGAGGCGGCGCCAACGTCCTGCTGGGAGTGGGTCTCGACCGGCGCGGGCGCGCCCGGCGGAATGACCATGCCGTTTTTCCGGTCGATGTTGCGCTGCACGAGCACGCTGAAGCCGCGCGTGACGTCGGCGATACCGAAGAGCGTCGTGAGGATGAGGCCCGTGGCCACGGCCTTGTGCGCCACGTCCGCGAGCTTGGTTGCGGTCGCCATTGGTCGTGTCGGAAGCGGAGAGGGAGTTGGGGAGATTGGGGGAATGCACCGCCCGATGGAGCTGCTCGAACCGGAAATGTGCGTTTCCATGGGCCCCATGTTGGTCAACACCAGGTACTTAATACGTACTTAATGTTAAGTACGCATGACCCACCCACCAGCGTCGAAGTCGTCCACTTTCGTTGGGCCAGCGGTTTCGTCAAGTGCGAATCGACGGCTCTCCTAAACCCGAGAATGGGACGGTCGAATCGGGTTTAGAAGAGACCACGGATTTAGTGGACGATTCAAGGACACAGATCCGTACCTAACAGAGTGATCGTCTTTGATTGCCTGCGGATTGCGGGCCAGCGACTGGCTGGGAAGGTGGGTATCAGAGTGATGGTCTATGTGGAGAGTGCAGGTAAATACCGATTGCGACAGGGTTTTTTGTCCATGCGGCCCTGGAAGCTGGCCGCAGTTCCAACGTGCGGAAGGCAGGGGAAGCAAACAGAGCGAATAGCACAAAACCATGGCGGCGCGTTTCCTCAACAGATTGGGCTTTGGCGGCATCAGCGTCGCGGCCGCGGGCTTCGTGCTCCAGGAGTGCATCTACGACGGTACGAGCTTGTCCCCCTTGATCCCACGAATTCGTCGTGGGTTTCCGCGTCTTCTAGAACCCCCTGGAAGCCCGCGAACATGCCCTCGAACATGCATGATGGCCGCGTGTTCCCTTGGATGACCTTGCTGACGTTCTACTGGTTCCGTTTTGCTATATAGTGGATGGTGGCCACCGCGCCGTGATCTTCGACCGTAAGGACGGTATCCTGAAGAAGAGCGTGGGCGAGGGCACGCACTTCAAGATCCCGTTCTTTCAGTACCCGACGATCCTCGACACGCGCTCGAACTACCGCGTGATCAGTTCGCGCACGGGCACCAAGGACTTGCAGATGGTCAACATCCAGCTGCGTGTGCTCCACCGCCCGGACCAGGAGCACCTCCCGACGATCTTTGCGGAGTACGGCGCCGACTACGCCGAGCGCATCCTGCCGTCCGTCGGCAACGAAGTGCTCAAGTCGGTCGTCGCGCAGTACGACGCCAGCGAGCTGCTCACGTTCCGAGACAAGGTCTCGCGCCAGATCTCGACCGAGCTCAACGAGCGTGCCAAGCAGTTCTTCCTCACGCTGGACGACGTGTCGATCACCCACTTGGAGTACGGCCCGGAGTTCACGCGCGCCGTCGAGGCCAAGCAGGTCGCGCAGCAGGACGCCGAGCGCCAGCGCTTCGTGGTCGCCCGCTCCGAGCAGGAGCGCCAGGCTGCGATCATCAAGGCCGAGGGTGAGTCCGAGGCCGCCAAGCTGGTGTCCGAGGCCGTCTCCAAGAGCGGTAGCGGCTTCATTGAAGTGCAGCGCATCGACGCCGCGCGCGAGATCGCCGAGACGCTCGCCAAGTCCCGAAACGTCACGTACCTCCCGTCCCAGGGCTCGAACGGCGGCGTGCTGCTCGGCCTCCAGTCGTAAAGCAGTCGGTAGGCAGCAGGGAAGGCACGTGTGGCGGCGAACTGAGCGATCTCCACGGGTCTTCCGACGGCCGTTCTGTTTTTGACCATCAACCCAGTAATACACAAAAAAACACAGAAAACCAAAGAAAGCAGACACACGCATCCTTACAACACTTGTACCTCTACAGCCACGGCGCCCAGCCGGGGAAGAGCGCGCACAAATTGCGCGGATCCTGCGCGGCGCTGATGAGCTGCTTCACTTGGCCTTCGATGCTCAGCGCGTTGCCGTTCGGGTCCTCGTAGCCTTCGAGCTTCTGCTTGACACGGATCAGCGCGCGCGCCGCAGCGTCGTTGTTGGCGCCGGCCACGCCACCGCCGCTCGAGTTGTCGTCTGCCTCGCTGCCGAGCGCGCCGCCGTTATTCGAGACCGTAACGGCCGTGCCGCCTTCCTCCTGGATCTTCAGCGCCTTGAGCGGTGAAAGCGTCCACCGGTAGAGCGGGTCATGGACAAACACTTCGAGAATCGTCACGACCGATGCGCTTTTCTTGCGCAGCAGCTGGAGCGTTGCCTCGCAGCACCGCGTGAACACGCCTTCGACGCCCGACACGCCCATGCCGTCCACGAGATCGCGCGTGAGCCGGAAGGGCACCGTCTCGGGCGTGAACAGCGCCATGCCCTGGTCAAAGACCACGCCAAAGTCAATGTGCACGAGCTCGGCCGTGTCCTCGTGGATCAAAATATTCTGCGAGTGGCGATCGCCAATGCCCAAGATGTAGCCGACGATCGACGTCACGGCCGCGCTCTGCACGTACGCGAGTCGTCGTTTGTACCACATCGCGGCGTCGGGAAACTTCTCGAGGAAGAAGTGGTGGAACACGGGCGTAAAGTTGGCCTGGATCGTCTGGAACGCAGCGTACTTGTCGGGCTGGTTCTTCAGGTACATGCGGCACTCGGCGTGCTTCCATTCCTGCGGATGGTACCGCTCGTGGGCGGACAGGCGCTTTCCGACGCGGCTCACCAAGTATGATCCCCACGGAATCGTGTTGTCGACCCACTCGAGCACGCCGGCAATGGGCGAGAGCGGCACGACTTTGTACGTGCGTAGCCGCAGGTTGCGTTTGCGAGTGTTCTGGTCGTCCTTCAGGAACTGGTTCACTGTGTCAAACACCTGTTCGATCACGAGATCCTGGCGAATGTCGTCCTTGCCCTTGACGAGTTGCTTGAATCGACCGCCGTCCGAGCCGAAGCAGTAGATGATCTTGGGGCGATGGATGCCGCTGTCTGTGATCGAGAACATCGGATCGAAAGAGAGCATACGGCTCACACCCGAATAATCCATGTCGGGGCGAGGTGCAATTGAGCTCGTGAGCACCGCGGGCATCGCGGCACGACTGCTACCTAAAGCACCACTCGATCGGCGTGATCGTTCTCGTAGACACTGGTCAAATGGAATGGCGTTTCCTCCGAGCGTTGTGATCTTGACGTCTGCGAGTGCGATCTTCTTGCCGAGCTTGTGGTAGTCGCGGGTGTCGAAAAGAGCGAGCTGGATATACGCATTCGAGAGTACGTCGAGCGACTCCAGAAGCTCATTTTGCGGTCCCTTGCGAAGCTTCTCAATGTACTTCTTTGCTCCTTCCGACTTCGCGTCACCCACGTTCGTACGGAACTCGACAGCACCCTTCCCCTCGACATCGCCGCTGTTCTTGAGTGCGATCAACTGCACGAGAGCGTGGTGTGGATGCTGTTCACACAGTTTGATGATCATGGCACTCAGCACGCGTTCGAACAATGCCGCTCCGTCACCATCATCGCGTGACGAGGATCCGATAGACAGTGAGCTTCCGACGCGCGATATGATCTGATACGACAGCGGTACAAATTTGTACGATGGCACGGACTCGACAATCTCTCGCACAACGCGATTCACGCTTGGTTTGAGTTGGTTGCTGAACCATAAGGAGAGAACGCGGAAGACCACAGAAAGCTCTGATTTGGCCGAAAATGCAAGTGCCTTCCCAAAGCTTCGCAGCGCGCCGCCCAGAAATTGGTCCACTGACGCTTCCACCTTGGTGCGCTCTTCGTAGTCGTACTGGACTTCCTTATTGAGCGCATGGATGTGCGCTCGATTGTCGTGCTGTTTGGCTTCATTCATCGCAAGGCACTCGGCGAGTTCCCGCTGGCGCGCTTCAGCGACTCGCTTCCCGGCCAGCCATTCGCGGGAAGTCACGCGCGCAGCGACTTGTTGATACATTTCGGCCATGTATTCCGCCAATGCAACGTGTGCCTTTGCGGCGTGTTGCGCGTCTGATGGTGTCGCGTTGAGCTCAGTCCCATTCATGGAGTCAACGATGTCGGTGGCCTTCTGTAAGTAGTCTTGGAGAATCACCTGAGAGTTCTCTGACCGCTGGGATGCTATCCACTTGCCAATCATCGTTAGCGAGGCGACGTGCAATATCCTCAAATGTGTGTCAGGTTCGGCTCGGCCTCGTTGGAGGTTCTCTTCAAGTTCAGATTGAAGACGTTTGGCAACCCAAATCGCACTTCGTGTCTCCCTCTGACTCCAGAGCAATTTCGCACGCTCCATCTTCCATTGAGCTTCATCATGAACTCGCAGCTGGCCTTGGTTGTGAAGTTCCTCCAGCTTCATGTGTGCCTTGTAAGCGACTGCAACGCGTCCAGCCTGTCGGCTCAGAGTTGACACGGACAAATAAATGCTCGCAAGCGTGTTCACTCGCTCGGGGAGATCAACCACCTGCGCCAGCACCTCTTCCAGTGAGAGCAAGCCGTGCGTCGCATCAAAAACGTTCTTGCTCTGCACGAGATGGCGCTGGTGCCACGTTTCAAACAAACGGCCAAGCGCAGCTGTGTTTCCTCTTTCGAACATTGCTGCACACTCTTCGATTTCGTTGAGAGACTGGAGATAAAGCAGTGCCTTCAACGATTCTTGTGTGGATTCGAGACCAAAGAGGCTGACGCGGGCACTCTTGAGGATATGTTGTTTCGCAATTGCGGTTGTTTGCTTGAGTTGCCCGATATCTCGATGCGCCAAGGTCTTCAGTGATTGATAGAGTGTCCGCTGATGCATGTACTGGTCTGGCCGAGATGAAGCTTCCGGCAGAGAACTGGCCCCCAGTTCCAACGAATCCCACTGCAAGCTCTTCCACGCGAGCTCATATCGATGTTCTTGAATGGTTGACGTGTTTGGTCCTTTTCCTGCGAGTGCTTCCAACCGCTGAAGGAGCATGTTCTCGTATCCGAGGTGGTTTAGCGCGTTCAACGAGCCTTCAAGTACGTGGATGTTTGGCGCGCTTCGGTCAAACTGGAGTGCGACATCGTATAGCGGCAGAACTTGAACGAAATTGCCTTCACGGTTGTAGGTGACCATTTGCGACCCAAAGGTGCGACCATCATTGACCCCATATATGCCATCCACGTCATCATCCTGACTGTACGCATCCACAAAAATCGCACGGACGCGGGCGTCCCACTCGACGGTTGCTGACGTTGATACACTGGATGACGATAGTGACGGCAAAGAGCCATCGTGGCGGCCTTCCAGCCACATTTCCACGAACTGCATCGCAGAAAACGGCATTTTCACCCGAATCGCGGCCTCAGCAAGCTCGAGAAGATCCACATCGACCAGACATGAGTAGGCTAGCTTCACAGGCGACTTGTCTTCTGTCAGACTTCGACCAGCAGCACTGGTGGTGGTAGTAGTTGATCTCTTCGTCGGAGTTGACGATGTTGTACTTGGTCGTTGGCCATTCGTTTCCACGAACAGAGCCTTTTCTGTCTCGCGGAGGAAGCTGACGCTGTGGATAATGAGCTGCACGACACGTCCATCAGGCAGAGATGCTGGAGCGGCGGACGACATGATTTCTCGAATGCACTCGTTGACCAATGCAGCTGTCTTGGGGTCACGTGGCGCGTTCTTCAGAACTGCCCACAAGACGTAGGGAAACATGAAAATCGCGAGGTCTCCGCGCAGACGGGCCAAGGGTGCACACGCTCGGAGTACTCGATCAACACAACGCTCCGCCATGGCCTCGGTAAGACGGCCAATCCAATTGTCAAACGTGCTCGTATCATGTGCCCGCCACAGTGTCCGAAGAGTCGACACCGTAGCCATCGTCGGAGAGCACGCAGAGCCAAGCGCGCGTGTGCACGACAGAGACCAGTTCGATGGCGATGTTTGCACGAATGCCTCCAGGAATACCTTGAGCTCTTGATCTTTGCACTTGGAAAGTGCCTTTACGCCTTCATCCAGACGAAGCACTTTCTTGATCGAACTGAGCGCTTCGTGGATGACCTCCGAATTTGTGTGCACGTCTCGACCACTCTCGAACAGCAGGGAGCTCAGATACCGAAGCATGTGCTCGTACATTTCTATCTGGAACGTGGACTTGGTTTCTCGAAGAGCTCCTCGACGGAAATGGCGCTGGTATAACCGGCTTAGTTCCTGCTCGTTTTGACCGGAGCTGAGCTCAAAATCGTGGGTATCCCACAGGCCGATCTCACCGAGAGAATCCGCGAGCGTGATGATGTTCTCTGGGCCGTTCGCGCCAATTCTCGCTGAGCTATTGTCGAATTGCGTACTCAGGGTGAGGAGGGTGCGAGTGAGCTTCGCAAGAACAGTCTTCTGCACCGTCTCCGCTTCCTCTTTTTCTTCATCAATCATCTCTTCGCGTGCGTTGGTCTGCAACGCACCTTGGAGGACACGGACGTGCTCACGGAGGAGTTGGAGTTGCGAGCCCATCCCTGCTGCGTCAGTCATGCTCCGCTCTCCATGATCTGTCAGGCATGCATCAGTGATAGCGATCGTTCGGGGGTGATAAAACCGCTCACCCACTTGATTTGCCCGCTGCACAAACTGCTCGATCTCGTGAATAGCCTGCTGGCATGATTTGTTGCCAACAGTATTTACCGGGCTCTTTTTGTTCCCGTGCTCGAGCGATTTACGCCTGTCCGACGATGATTCCTTCGGCACTCGTCCGCTCGATGTTGAAAGCATGGAGTTCAATTTGTCGAGGCATGCTGATACACCTCCTGGGACCACTTCGACATCAACCATATACTTGCCCAATCCCGCTGCCATGTTGTTGCAGATTGCAAAAATTACCCACTCAAAGTTCGCTTTGTCGTCGCCGTCGAGTGAGAATGTATCCGTGTCTCGAGTACAACGAACCAGGATATCGGCAATTTCTTGGACGACAAAGTTGAGGTATTTGCCGAATGCCTCAGTGCAGTTCTTCATGAAATGGTCGCAAATATCCCGAACGACGAAGGTCAGTTTGCGCGATGACTGCTTGTCTCTTCGTGTCACATTCTTCACCGTCTCGAACAGCACGTGAAGCAATAGCTGCTGCAATACTGCGCCATTTGCGATGCTGGAGTCCGAGATCGCATCCTTGATCTCGCTCACAAACAAGCACAAACACTCGATCGCCCGAGATGCCAGTGGCTCAAAGTAGGTCGTGCGCAGAATCAGTTCGTGAAACTCCGACAAAAGCTCTGCCATGTTCATGCGTGCCCAGTCGAAGCCAGAATATTTTTCCTTCATGATCTTCATCGCTTGAAGCCATTGCTCTCCACCGGACGACAAAGATGATGTGTCGAAAGCTGACGGATTGGTGCAACCGACAATGTCCCACACTGCGAACCTTGCCATCTTCACAACAACGTGCCCCAAGTGCGAGATCGTCAATGCATACGTGCTAGCTCGGTCTTCTGCGAGCGTCAACATTTGAGCCCCCATGACTTCAGTTGAACTACTAGCACTTCCTGCTGACGACGACTCGAGCACAAAAGCGAGGGCGAATAGGTCAGTGATCAACTGTTCTTCCACGAAACTTGAGAGCTGACGTTGCGTGTGCCCCTCTTCTTCGCCGCTGACGGCTGAGGTCGGTTTGAGCAGAAGTAGGCGGGCTAGTTCCTCCACAAACGGGAAGCCTTGCACTCCCGCGTCATCGCTCCCGTATATAACGTCGTAGAGCACTGCAGAAGGCAAGATCACGTCGACATGAGTTGAAAACTTCCCAGTCGTTGACGCGGGAAAGCCGTCATCAGTCTTGTCTAACAGTAAAGTTGCCGGAAACGCGTCCAAAATCTCTTTGCCTCCAATGCGATCGGAATGCACACTTCGCTTCCGTCCTTCTTGTGCTTCGAGCAACGAAACGCCACCTGAGACGGCCGCCATGTGGTGCGACCAGAGGAAGCAGAAATGGTCCGCTACCATTCGACCGATTGACGGATAGTCGTAGCATGCCGCAATTTCGCTCAGCCAGTCGCACAATATTCTTGATCGCGCGTACACTTGAACTTCGTTGGCCATCGCTAACCGCATGAACACTAGTAATGCCTCCGGCACAACTGTTGGACTCGAACACGCACACACATACAGTGTGGCCATCGCAACGACGCAAGTCTCGATTGTGCTTGAGCTTTGCAGCATACCTGATCCTTCGCTCTGCTTCGCATTCGGATTTTGCGGAGAAACTGCACTTGACGGCAGACACTGAGAAAGCACTTGAAACAAGTCGCGAAACACTTGATCACCACCGTCCGGATACATGAAGAATAGAGTTTGAAGTGCTTGAGCAGACTCGAAACGCACCACCATGACAGGATCGAGCAGCCTGGACAAGGTCACGTCGATGAAGTCACCGAACATGTCGGCGTTCAGACGGAAAAACGCTTCCAAGATTGCTGCTTCTGCTCGCCGAGCAACATAGAGCTCTTCCCTTGTAGACACTTTTCTGCCTGCATCGACCAGTCTGCGTGCGGTTGTGAGCAGAAGTTCTGGAACATCTTCTTTGTGAAGTAGTTTCCGATCCTCGTACATGTTAGCGCATCGTCTCAACACGCTCAATAAATCCGAGTCCAATATCACCGCAGCCGCAGGATTGCCGTTCCCACCTCGGCGAATTCCCGGAGCAACTTCTTCATCCACTGCCACGAGAATCTTCACAAGAATCTCGAGGCTCTCACACCCACAGACCCCGCACAGGAGCGATGCAAGTGCTGCAAGAAAGTCTGGCGTAAAACCCAACTCGAGCCCGTACTTCCTCACAGCCTTGAGCCCACTCTCCTTCTTCAGCAGCAAAATGACCCGGAGCGACCATAGACTGAGGATATTTGGTGCGTGAGTAGCACGATACGTTGGCTTTGACGTCGAAACAACAACACCGTCACTATGAACAAGTAATCGTTAGAAGTGCCGAGAATGTCGCAAAGATAGCCAAGCAAACGCACCCCATCAGGTCGTCTTCTTCAATCGAAGTAGCAGCCACGGTTGTACTTCTGGATTTGGATAGATGAGAATCCCAGTCCCAGCTGGCTCCTGTTGGTGTCGAGCTTACCGCTGTGAGAGACCTCGAAGATAAGTTGTGGTCTTCCCGTGACTGTGCTGCTGAACTGTGATTTGTCTGGGATGGCGCACTACTCCCTTCGTCCATCAAAATAAGCTCCAGGGATGCCTCGATTGACGCTACGATTTTTCGAATAGGCGATCGCAGCTCGGAAGGGATGCGTAGATCAAATGGATCCGCGCACGGATGCTTCAGATTTTGAAGAGTAGCCCCACCTTGGACAACGAAGATCAGCGAATGAAAGTCAACGAGCTGTTGCGTTACAATGCAGGCAGCCATTGGCGTCTTCCTGGCTTGATCAACCGTCCCAGCCGAGAAATGGCTCGCCAAAAGCGTCAGGTACTTCTGGAGAAGTACACAAAACAGACTCAGCAATTCGCTGAGTTCGTTTCTCGAATTGAGCGATGAGGCGTCTTTTGCTTGCCCATAGGCACAACCAAGCGTCAGACAAACCTGCAGAACGAACAATGATACGTCAAATCATGCCTCCTTTAACTGAGCCGCTGTCATCCTTACCGTCATGATCGAGTTGAGAAGGCACAACTGTCTTGGCGAGTCGACCTCAATTGCGCTCAGCTTCTTGGACAAATCGTCCAAAATCTGGGTGAGTTTTCCAACGATCTCAGACTTGGCTGTTTCCACAGAGCTCTGAGACGCGGTCACTGAAACCCCCCACTCGCGACCTGCCGCATCGGCAACCATTCTGGAGATCGACACCGGGTCATACTTCGATTCCATCGTCGTGCGCCGAGCAAGCATGTCTGGAATCGATAGACGAGCGAATCCATTTACCTTCTCCAAGTCCGGTTTTGTGGCCTGGTGCACGTTCTTGCTGTGAATCGGATCATGGACCCCACGGAAATACTTGAGGAGTGGTGCGAATGCATCCGGATGATGTGAGATATCATTCTTCACGAAGGAAGTGGTATTCTCGAGCCACGCCATCCCCCACTCCTGCAGCGCGAAATGAACTCCGAATCCATCCAATTCGGGCCCAACAATGTTGTCGCGTTCGTCGACGGCAGGGTTAGCGAAGGCTTGCAGAAGGGTCGGCTCCAATTCGGAGCACAGCAAGCTTGCAGCGTACAATGGAGATGACGAAACACCGAGAAAACTCAACACAGCAGCAGCGTACACCGCTGGGGCAACACCTTGTACCGAGAAGTATTTTTCCCAGCTTGCATCCATCGGCTTGCTCTCCTCTAGCAGCAACGAAGCTTGGATGTGCTCGAATATTGATGTCAGCACCATTGAGCGGGCGTCGCGGGCTGGAATATCTTGATATGGCACTGACACATCCTGGTGAGAATCGTTGTCTGAGGGCGGCTGCATGAACTGCACCAATGACATCAAAAATCCGATCGGGGCGATGGATATTGATGACGAGTTGAGGGCATACGCCGAAGATGTTGAAGACCCTTGCTGGTAAATCGACCAAAGCTTAGAGCTTGTGTTCAAAATCACTGGATGCGAAACCAGCCGAAAGCTCACGCAGCAATGCAAGACGATAAACGTCAACTCGTTCATGCCGTCGCGTGGAACGAGAACTTGAAGATCAGATGCATACGGCAAGTCTGGCCGGAGCAGCGTTCGCCAAGTCTTCAGCCAAAAGTCCTCGAACAGTTCACTTCTTATGTCGGGGTGCGTTTGAGACAGCATCGCGAGTTCATACAGCAGGTGGAGCGCGAGTGCATGTCGCTTGTCGATATCTTTTGACTCGAGTGTCTGCGTGATGTGATCCATGAGTGTGACTAAATCACCGATACGTTCGTCTGCGTAGAAGCCGCCATGTCGTCGAAGAACGGCAGAGAGGATGAGCATGTGCGCCACACTTCGTCGTTGAAGTAATCTAGCCTGTTTCTGGTGCTGAGCCTGCTGCACATAGTGCTCGCGCAATTGCGATAACTGGGTATTCGAGCTCCCTGCCTGTGACTCTTCACTTGACTCACTGGATATGATTTCGTTGAGCAGCTGCTCCCATGCCATTGGCATTGTTGACTCCAGAGATCTCTTCGAAGGTGACGGAGAAGTCATCATACCATCGTCTTCATCATGATGCATACCAGATGAATCTTGGGTCTTGGAGGTCTCAATGACTCTTTGTAAGAGTCGGTCGTGGAAAAACACGACATCAGCAGCACACGCAATCAACGTCACGGCTGAAGACTCTAGCGAGACGGTCGGTCCTTCATTGCCGACACTGCTCGCAGCCGTTATCGTGCTTGCGATACCCGCGGGCGAGTGAGACGACACGGGTATTTCTCGCAGCATTGCCGGATCGAGGAAAATTGACTGGAGGGCTTTGGCATCGCGACGCAGCCGTTTGGGATCCAGATCTCCTTGAAGATCCAAACTGTCGGCGTGGTACTCAAACAGCTCGACGTACAGCGACACGAATGCTGCGAACTGAACTCGTGGGCCTTGGCGCGCTTTTTTGAACGATCTCTTGATGTACTGCAGCAACGGATTGCCGTACTTGAGAAGCACCGGGCCGACGAACGTAAAGAAGGCACGCCCGGAATAAGTCATGATTTCGACCATTTTCGGAGCAATATCGGCGCGCGACGACCTGGAATTTTCGGCTTTTTCATTCAACGTGCCGAACCAGCTCGATACAAACGGCACGAGCATCGGCAGCCAGTCGTGGAGATCGTACGGAGCGTGTTTTAGCACGAGGTGGATGCACGACGCGAGCAACGCAAAGTCCCCGGATCCGGGCGCAGGGAAAGAGCTGTGAGAGACGGCGCTATGCTCGACTGCCGCGAGCGCGAGTTCGATCGCGTCCTGGAGTTGCCTTTTCTCCAGCACGGCGCAGTACACGCGGAAACTGACGAGGTGCTCGATGGTCTGCCACGCCGCGCGCTCCAGATCGCCCATCACGCGGCGCGCAGTTGGGTCCGGATTGCTGTCGTCGCCGCGGTTGATCACCATCAGCGCAAAGTCGAAGAGCTGCGCGACGCAGTCGCGGCCGTTCGGGTCCAGGTGCAGTATCGGCCCGTCGAGCGCGTGCGCGTTCGCGAGCTCGTTGCGCAGATTGAGCCACCATGAGAGCTTGGGCGATTTGGTAGACTTGGTGGTTGCCCCGGAGGTCTTGAGCTTGCGTTTCTTGCCGACCGCGGCGCCGCCCGTTGCCACATCGACTCCCAGATACGCGCACACGTCCGAGCGCACGGCGTGGATGAGCCCCGCGAAGAGCAGCCCCCAGCCGCGCCACTTGCGCACGTACGCGCGGCGCTTGGGCTCGCTCATGAAGCCCTCGGCGTTGGCGACGGCTATCTTGCGCTCGTTCACAGCCTTGGACTGGCGCAGCCCATTGCACACGACGCGGAACGCCTGCCAGACTTTGTCCGGGGATGAGTCCTTGTCGTCCATGTTGCCGTTCGTCTCGATCGGTTGTTCCCCGCGCGGGAAATGGATGAGAGGAACACTTTTTGCAGTTTGTCGGTTAAGTACGCATTCGAACCGCCAACGCACTTAATGGAGGTTAACTTATACGGGATTCTGGGTATTTTTTGCATTTCGGGAGTGAGAGTGGCCCTACCAAAGGAAACATCCAACATGGGGGTACGCACCCCACTGGCTGGCGGGCGACCGACGGGTAAGCTAACGGGGAATATGGGATGATTAGGAGAAAGGAAAGGGCGTCGCGAATGTCAAGCGCCAGACGTGGGACCGCGAGGAGTTTGAGCGGCTCGCGCAGCTGCGCGCGAGCGGGCAGCTCGCGGAGGACGAGGTGCATTTTCCATTGTGGCGATGGGCGCATGTGTATGCGGCAACTAACCCGATGCATCAATAGACAGACAAAAAAGTGATCAAGTCGCATCGCCAGGAGTTCAAGGCCGCGGTGGAGGGAGCTGCCGGGCCTGCCGGGTCGGCGCGTGCGTTCCTCACGTCGCGCTCGGAGCGCGTGACGCTCGAGCAGAAAGTCGGCACGGTGCGCGTGATCAAGGGTGACGACGCGATCAAAGCCAATGGGTACTTTTGCGAAGTCTGCGAGTGCACGCTCAAGGACTCGGTCGCGTACCTCGACCACATCAACGGCAAACGCCGTAAGTATCGGTGTTTCCTTGTGGGCTTTTCGTCACTGCAGTCCGTTTTACTCATACCGTTTCCTACGTTTGGCGTGCTATTATAGACCTCCAAAAGCTCGGATACAGTATGCGCGTCGAGCGCTCCTCGGTGAATGAAGTGAAGAATCGATTCCAGAGCGCGGCGAAGCGCAAGTACGAACCGCTGGTCACGAAGAAGCTGGACGACATGGAAGGTGCGGCACGCTGCAATCAGGGAGAGTATCCTTGGGCGCGATCTGATATAGAATACTCTATGTAACATCACCAGAATACGAGAAGAAGAAGCGCGAGCTCGAAGACGAGGAAGCGCGACGTAAGCGCCAGCGGAAGGAAGCCCGAAAGGCCAAGAAACACGAAGCTGAGCCACCCGCATCGGACAACGAACAGGATAAGACCTCCACCGGCGACAACATCATAGCCAGTGCACAGGAAACGAATGCACCAAAGCAGAAGTTAGACGAGACCGACGCGTCGACGCCATCGGTGGAGCAGGCCGAAGAAGACGCTATGATGGCCATGATGGGCTTTGGCGGGTTTGGCAGCACGAAAAATAACTGAATTCACACCATTTACAACCACTTCTAACGTTACGACCTTTTATAAGTACCTAAATTAGTACATGTCTCCACTACCCCCACTCGTTTCCGCGCCCATTCTCGGCAAACACGGTCGGTCCGACGAAGTATGGCGTTCTCTGCCCAGGAGCGGGACGAACCGCGCGAAGGCGGTTGGCGCCACGCCGACCGCGCCAGAGGCGACCATTCCGCGCGTGAAAGTGACTATGCGTCCCGTAGCGAGTACGCGCCCCACGCGCGGCGTGCGTTCCACGACAGCCGCGAGTCCGCGTTCCATGACCACCACCACCACCATCAGGACGCGTACCCGCGAGAGCGCCGGCGCTCCCGTTCGCGTTCGCGTTCGCGCTCGCGCTCGCGGTCTCGGTCACCGCGGCGGTACGCATCAAGCGTTCAGGCGCAGCCGCCGCCGCCAACGGATGGGCCGCCCCGCCAGTGGGCCTCGCAGCCCAGCGCGACGCTGATCGTTCGAGGACTCGCGCCCAACGTGGCGGACCCAATGGTAGTATTGAAGGCTTGAGAATACAAACAGCAGAACATCCGTGGAGAGATGATCCCCGAGCGACCGCGAAGTGCCCCCTTCGCGATCTCTCTCCCCGGCTGTGATGCGGACGGGGAGGAGTACATGTTGGCGTGTGCGAGATGAGGACTCACTGTCTCTCTTCTTGTGTGTGCTTCTCCGAACGCTCTCTGCTACCTTGCGACCCATGCTCAGCTTCTCCACGCGCTTGAAGCGTTTCGACCGACCAGTGTGCGCGTCATGTTCCACAAGGTATGCGGTCCGTGCTCACCACCTTTGCTGAAGGGAAATAGTTGCGCTCACATTCTCGTCTGATGCTTCACGACGAAGACTACCGGGGAGCACCGCGGCTTCGCGTTCGCCAACTTTGATTCAGTTCAGACGGCCACTGCTGTGATGGACGCCTTCGGTACGCTACGAGCTGTTTGTGTGTTTGTGTGAGGCTGCGAAAGTATGCTGACAAATGTTTTCAAATCGGTGCAGCTGCACAGCCGCTGATGATCGACAACCAACCGGCGATTCTTGCGTATGCGGAGACGAACCGTCCCAGTCCGCATTTCCAGCGCCAACATCACGGCGATGGCGGCCCATCAGCATTCGGCGCCGGTCCTCCTCAACTGGACTGGATCTGCGACCAGGTACGAGGACACGTGGTTGATACCAAGAACACTCGCATCCTACTCTGACCACCGATATCCTGCTTTGTTTATACCCATAGTGTGGCGCCTCGAACTTCGGGCGACGCACGGAATGCTTCAAGTGCCACGTGCCAAAATCTCGATTCGCAATGGAAATGCCGCCCCGCGGCGCCCCTCATCCTCGGGGGAACTTCGGTCATCCATCGTACAACGGCGAGGAGCATCGTGGCCACGGCGACCGTATGGATCGGGGAGCGCCGGATCAGAGGTATGGATACTCGGATGGCCAGGGGAGGCGTGAGCATCGCGACTTCGAAAGCGACGAGCCACCATCACACGTTCTCGCCGTCCGAATGATCCCATTGGATGTCGATGAAGGAGAGGTGGGAAACAGTCGTCTTCGTGATAGACTGGGTCTTCGTTGCTCTGAACTTCCTGAAATCTGCTCCGTAGCTTCAAGTCGTGTTCGCTCAGTTTGAAGGCGTCCGCGACATCCGGCTGATTCGAGACCGAGCGACAAACCAATCTCGAGGCTTTGCATTTGTCGAGTTCGAAGATATGGAGGTGTGTTCCTGTGCACAAACGGACCGATTGGCAATGCCTTGCTCCGACTCATTCATCTCTTTGTGAACAGTTTGCGCAGCGTGTCAAGAATCAAAGTGGCGGCCTCAGCATCCGCGGGGACCTTGTACGTGTAGGATATGCAAGAGAGACGCTTCAGGCGAGACCACCACCGAACCGCGCCCCCGGAGGATTCGAGAACCCAGTACCCACGAACCCTATCGCAGCTGCGGCACTGGAGCAAGCCCAGTGGGCGATGGCAAACAACTATGGCGCCATGCACCAGCCCGCAGCTGCAGAAGAATCTATCGAGGTAAGTAGTTCCTTGAATGGTATTCCTGCAGGTATTGGACCAGGAGCCTGGAGCTGATGAAGTGAATGATATCCAAATCGGGCAGGCGTCATCGGTTGGATTAGATGATCTGGATGCACTGCTGAACGATGCGGCAGCTGCCGCGCGCCCTCACATTGAGGAGCCGAAGAAGCCGTGGCCTCAGCCTTTTGAGACTGGCGGAGGCATGTACATCTACGCCAGCGACTGCGGTCTGTACTATGACACCGACTCGATGTTCTACTACGACCCGCACTCGAAGATCTACTTCAGCAGCTTTACTGGGCAGTACTACCGCTGTCCGAACGGTGCGCAAGGTGTTGGTGGGACATTCGAACCCTTCTCTCCACCAGTCCCAGTCGATGGCGCCAAGTTCACACCAGATCAACCAAAAGCAGCTCCGACTGTCGGTCAATCCATCAAGCCCGTGGCGCTCTCTTTGGCGAAAAAAGACAAGAAGCCGTTGATTTCATTCAGCCTGAGACCCTCGAGCACGACTAGCGCAGGCAAGACGACCGAAGTTTTTGTCTCCGAGAAGGTTGTTGCCTCCCTGGCATCCGGTGCTGCCGGGCTCAACCCGCCTTTTGGAAGGTCCGTATCCATGGCGGCCGCGGCAAGCGCGAGTATT
>JAADXJ010000101.1:0-45102 GCA_023337735.1 Pythium biforme | reverse complement strand
GACCCCTTCTTGACGATGATATAGTCAATATTCCGCAGCTACGGGTCCTCCACGAGCACCACAAGATATTGCATCGCTTTTGTGTGGACCCGGAGACAGAGCAGCACGAAGAAGAGTACGACAACCTCATTGGTTTCTGATATGGGACCACCAGCCCTCGTCTTACTACGTTATGCTTGAAGCCAAGCCGTGAGCGAGGAAGAAATGAATGGTCAAGCAACGGCTGTCGCAATGGTGGAGGCTGCAAAGTCGGAGAGTGAATCCTCGCTGGACATGTCGTTCGACCAGTACGCTCTGAGCGTTCGCTCGCTCATCAAGTTCGGATCCTCAACGCAGCAATTCGAATGTAAGCGCGGCCTGTGCAACGAAGCGACTGGCACTTCCATGGCATGCTGACGCTATGTGTCATTCTAGATTTGTTCCAGACGTACGCCATCGAAAACGAACGGGGAATCTCCCGCGGCGAGCTGTTCCAGCTGCTTCAAGACCACTACAAGCCCAGTGGTGCACTCATTCAGACGCAAAATGGGCCGTCAGGACACGCTAACGTTGCGGAGACCCGACACTTTGAGCGACTCTACACGTGGCTCAAGAAGCACTTCACCGTCTACGACCGAACGCGCGGTGGGTTCTTGTCGCACCACCTGACGCTCGAGATGCTGCAGAGGCACCCCGATGCGCTGCTCCACATGCAGCTTCAAGTCGATCCATTTCTCAAGAAGCTCGAAGAGAACAACAAGCAGTACCAAGCCAAAGCACAAGCCGCTGCCATCACTTTGTAAGAGGTTACTTTCGGGTATTAATACTCGTCGTCTGCCACGTCGTCAAACGAACACTCGAGCGTCTCGCGTCGCGCCTCCGCTATCTTGCGCTGGAGCTCCGCATCGTCGCCGAATCGATCCGCCGTTCCACGCTTCTGGCGGGTGCTGGAGGGATCGAACATGTCGGGTGTGGCGCCGTACATGGTTGGATCGCCCATGTAGGTGTCGTCCAACGCATCTGCATCTGCACGTTTGGAGTCCGAGTATTTCGGAGGCGCCATCGCTGCGTTCCCCACCGAGGACTCTCGTCCGTGCCTCTCCAAGATCTCGCGCCACTTGTTCATATCGTCGTTTCCACCAGATTCTTTCTGGCGTCGGAAGAAGAATTGTGCCGACAACACGACGATGAGGATCATGCCGATGAACATTGCTCCGCGCCACAGCTCCGACTCTCCTCGGAAGGCTTCCCCGCTCGGCAGTAGGCTTTGCAATACGAGAAGCGACTGCACACCCGGAGTACTCGAGGTGACCACGCTCAGCACCGTGGCGTGGCCGTTCTCCGCGACAGAGATGCGTCCAGCGAGCGAGCCGCCCACGTCGCCAGACGTCGTCAGTTGCGTGGAGCACGCGCGCGCCACGGTCACAGCACCGTCAACGCGCGTCACGTTGAACATCACGAGCTCATTCGCCGACGCCGCGGCCACGTACCCTTTCATCGCCGCCACGTGGAGCGTTTGCGTGCGAGCAACGACCGAGCGGTGGAAAAGCTTGCACTGACGCGGTGTGTCTGCGTTCCCCACGAGCACGAACGCCAGCAGCTCCCCATCCTCTGTGCCGGCATACACGATCTCGGGAAATTCAGGATCCAAGGCGATGGACGAGACGGCCGCGAGCGAGCCGTGGCAGACCTGGTGCTCGGGATCTCGCTGACGCGTCAAGGGGAAAACGGCGACGCTCGTGCCGTTCGCCAAGGCGACGATGTTGCGCTGCGTGGCGATCGTCGGGATGTGCGTGGCGTGGGTCGCGATTTCATGGAGAAGCGTGCCGTTTAGCGCGTAGAAGCCCAGCGTACCGTCCTGGTGCGCGACGCTGAGCATGCTGCGACGTGTCGAGCGCGCGATCGCGACCGCGCGGATCGCCCCGTGGAGAGATTCATCGATCGTTGCGGGAATTTGCACGGCTTTCACAGATTCAATAGATCCCGGCCGCTGCGCGGTGCTGCTGGCGGCATCGGACGACGCGATGTTCTCATCCAGTCGAACATCTAGCGCATATACACGAAGGCGTGGGCTCGGGTCCCCGGACAGCACCGTGAGAACCGGCGGATCAGATGCCGTTTCCAGCTGAACGCTGGCGAGTGGCGTGAGCTGCGAGTCCAATCGAAGCATCTCCTGACCGGACGAGAGCAGCACGCGCACGCTACCGGAGCGAGTCGCGATCACCACGAGATCCTGCGTCGGCAGGTTCTTGAGCTTGCCCATTTTCAGGTCCACGACGTCTTCGTCGAGATCAATCACCGCCTTCTCGATGAAGAACGAATCGAACCGCGTCTCCGACTGCTTGGCCATCACGCGCGCCGCGACGGCCTCCAGTTTGCGGTCGACGGCCTCCTGCAACTCGCGCCGCGACGCCAGCTGCGTGCGATGGCGCCGCGCGCCCGTGAGCATCTCTTCTTTGCTCACGGCGACCGCGGTCGTCGGCGCGTCGGACGTCTCGATCAGCGATGCGCGCATCTTCTCGAGTGTGTGCATCTTGCGCACTTGGAGCTCCACGAGGGTCTCGAGCACCTCGAGCTCCTTCTGGAACACCACGAGCGACGCCTGCGACGTGACGTCTCGAGGTTGTTGGCGTTCGCGCTCACCGTCGTTGTGTGAAAAGGCCGGAGCAGCTGCTTGCGGCGGCGCCGTGACGTCGGGCGTTGCGGGGGACTCGACGCGATGGGCGGGGAGGAGCGCGTCGCCGTCGGCGGTCACTTCAGCTTCCATCGCGTCGCTCGCGTCACACGAAGCAAAGACGGCGGCGACGGCGTACGCGAGCCACGTGAGGCGGACCATAGGTGCCGGTTCTGCGATGCGGTCACGAGAGGCGTTGAGAACGTCTGCGCGCTGTCCGAGGGGCACGACTCCGTGAGGGGCGCCCGCGTCCTTTCAAGCCCCCTTTGGCCCAAATGATCCGAAAACGGTTATCTCTTTACGGTAATACAGTATCGAAGCCACGTATCCGCTAGCTAGCTGCGGGGTCGTTTAGACCTGGCACTGCTCCGAGTACTCGGGCAGCAGCGTGAACGTGGCGCAGAGCGGGTTCGTGTTGTTCTGGTTCTCGCTGTACACGTCGCAGTCGGTCTCGGGCTTGAGCGCGACCACAAAGGCGCCCGGTTCGGCCCACTGGAGGAAGCCTTCGCCGATCTGCGGGCGGTAGACGCTCCAGTCCTCGGCCGAGAGCGTAAAGTTGACGAGCCGCGTCGCGCCCGGTTGCAGCTCAATCTTGGCAAACTTCTTGAGCTGCTTGCGCTCCGTGATCGAGATCAGCCGATACGGCTGGGTCACGAACAACAGTACGGTCTCCTTGCCGGGCCGTATGCCCGTGTTGGTGACGTTCACACTGGCCGTAATCGTGTCGCTCTTGCCCGTGACGATGGTCTGGCTGAGCTGCAGGGCGCCGTACTCGAAGGTCGTGTAGCTGAGGCCCCAGCCAAAGTCCCACTCTGGCTTGCAGGGCTTGCCGTCGCCGCAGTGGACCGACACGGGCGCGTTGTACGGGATCAAGATGTTGGCCGGGTCGCGCGGGTACGTGATGGGCATGCGGCCGCTCGGGTTCACGGCACCATAGAGGATCTCCGCGAGCGCCTGGCCGCCCAGCTCCCCCGGGAGCATCGCATTCAGCATGCCCGGCACGGCGTTCGGAAGACCGTTCAAGAGACGCGGGCGCCCGCCGACGAGCACCACGATCACCTTTGCACCGGCGCCCGCGAGCTCATGTGCGAACTGGACTTGGCCCCACGGAAGCGCGAGGTCGTCAATGTCCCCGGGCTTCTCGGCGTACGGTCCTTCTCCAATCGCGATGACCGTGTAGTCTGCGGCCTTGGCGTACGCCTTGGCCTGCGCGAGGTCCTCGTCCGAGTACGTGCCATTCACGGCGACACCACTCGTGTACGTGATCTTGCTGGCGTTGGCCGAGAGCTTCTCGAGGCCTTGCCGGAGCGAGACACCGTTCGGGAACATGTCATTGCCCGAGTACCCTTGCCAGCGCAGCGACCAGCCGCCGCAGAGGTGGCCAATGTCGTCGGCCGCGTGGCCCGTGAGGAAGATCGAGGCGTTGGTCGCGAGCGGTAAGATGTTGTTGTCGTTCTTGAGCAGCACAATCGACTCGCGCGCGAGGTTGAGCGCGACCTTGCGATCCTCGGGGCTGCCCACCGAGTCCACGTACTGTGCGCCGGGCACCGGGTTGTCGTACAGCCCGAGCTCGAGCTTGGTCTTGAGCACGCGCTTGGCCGACGCCCGCATGCGCGGCAAAAACTCGGGCCGCGTCTCGAGCACTTGCTTGGCGTAGTCGATGAACGACGCGTCGTCGGGCACCATGCTCATGTCGATGGTCGTCTGACTGAGCGCGAGCGCGACGGCGTCGCGCTTCGTGGCCACGAGCCGGTGGTGCTTCTGGAGGTTGTAGATCTCGCCCCAGTCCGTGACCAGCAGCTTGTCAAAGCCCATGTCTTCGCGCAGCAGCTTGGTCAGGATCTTGTGGCTCGCGACCACGGGCACGCCGTTGATCGAGACGTAGTTCTCCATGGCCGTTTTCACGCCGGCCTTGACCGCCGCACGAAACGGTGGCGCAAAGTAGTTGAGCAGGTCAAAGTCCGTGAGCGTAACCGGGTTCCGGTCGTGGCCCGTCGGCGTCTTAGAGTACGCGATGAAGTGCTTCATGCAGGCCGCGGCGCCCTCGATGCTCTGGATGCCGCGGATCATCGCGTCGCCCATGACCGAAACCAAGTACGGGTCCTCCCCGAAAGTCTCGTACGTGCGCGCCCAGAGCGGGTTCTGCGAGATCTCGAGAATGGGGCCAAAGACCCAGGGCACGCCGGCGGCCAACGTGTCTTTGCTCGTGACGCGGCCCATGGCGAGCGTGAGCGACGGGTTAAACGCCGCGCCGGCGTTGATCTGGTGGCCAAAGAGCGTCGCGTTCTTGACATAGATCGCGCCGTGGACCGAATCCAGTCCAAACAAGACCGGGTGGCCGCCGTTCCCGGCCATGGACACGTTCTGGATTCTGGTCAGGACGTCGCGCCACTCGGCGGCCGTGTAGCCGAACGAGCCGGCGCGCGCGCCGCCGCCAAACGGCGAGTCGAAGAACGAACCGACTTTCTTGGCTGCGTACGTGCGCAGCTTGACGTCGTCGATCTTGTCGTCCGTGACGAGCGCGCCGACGTTGACTTGCGTCATGAGCCCGATGATGTCGTCCGGCGAGAGCGTCGCGAGTAGCTTGTCGGCGGCGGCGTCCAGCGCAGCGCCCGAGAGGTACGTCGAGGAGGTCTCTGGATTTGGTCCAGACGCACCGCCATCCAGAGAGGTCGCGCGCGGCGTCGGGACGGGGGACACCTCGGCGCCAACGAGCGGCGCCACTGTGGCCACGACAAGCGCGGCGAGCGCCGTCCAGCGTTTCATGGGCGACAGCCTTTTGTTGTGGGAAGCGCGCGGGAGCCTTGGGTGCTCTGGACACTCCGGACGCGAGATGGTACAAGTGTGAGACGGTCGCCGGATGTGATACTTGTCCCGAGTCCAGCACGCAGGACTCCGGACGCCATCCTGGCGGACCGGACCGCTGGACGATTCGTCCAGAGGTTACGCCGCCACACCAGCGGGATGAGTCATGAACGTGGAGGACTCCACCGTGGAGAGAGCGTAACCCCATTCCCGTACCCAGAAGAGACCAGCAACAGGGCCGAGTCGCTGAAACGCTACTGAAATAAGTTCAGAGAGTGTCGACCTCTCAACACCAATGCAGCATTACACAAGACAGAAAGCTCACCTGTCAGTTCACACGTCACAGACGCAACGTTTCATGTGTTTGGTCTCTAATGGAAAAAACTGTGACGCGAGGCGGCGGTCCATCAGCGCGTGCGGCCGCCAAAGGCCACGACCGTGCCGGCGACGTCGGCGACCGACAGACTCACGGGCGCGGCGGCCGCGTCCAGCGTGAAGCGCGCGCACAGCGGGCTGCCCAGGTCGCTACTGTACACATTACACTTGGTCTCCGGTTTGAGCGCGACCACAAAGTCGCCGTTCTCGGCGAGGCGCACGAACCCATTGCCGATCTGCGGGTCAAACACGCTCCAGTCCTCGCTCGTGAGCGTGAAGGTCACGGTCTGCGAGCGGCCCGGTGCGATTTCAATCTTCTGAAACTTTTTCAGCATCTTGACCTCGGGCACCGCAATGAGCCGCACGGGCTGCGTGAGGAAAAGCATGACAGTCTCCTTGCCGGCCATCGAGCCGCGGTTGCGCACGGTCACCGTGACCGTGAGCGAGTCGGACGCGCTCGTGACCGTGGTCTTGGAGAGCTTGAGCGACTCGTACGCAAACTCCGTGTAGCTCAGACCGGTGCCAAAGGCCCACTGGGTCTCGCACGCGGCGCTGCCGTCCACGCAGCTCGAGGTCACTTGGTGGTTGTACGGGATCGCGACCGTGCCCGGGTACTTGTGGTACGTGAGCGGCAGACGGCCGCTCGGGTTCGTCTTGCCGTAGATGATGTCGGCGATCGCACGGCCGCCGACCTGGCCAGGCAGCATGGCGTTGATCACGGCGTGGACGCTCGAGGGCAGATCGCTCAGCAGGCGAGGACGACCACCGACCAGCACGACGATGACCTTGGTGCCCGTGGCCACGAGTTCCTTGACGTACTGGATCTGGCCGGCCGGGAGCGCGAGGTCGTTGATGTCGCCGGGCTTCTCCGTGTACGGCGGCTCGCCGATGACAGCGACCGTGTAGGTCGAGCCCGCGGCCGCGGCTTTGGCAAACGCGAGATCTTCGGGCGTGTACGTGCCGTCAGCGTTGAGGCCGTTGAAGTAGGTGACGCCCGATACACCGACTTTCTCCATGCCCATCTTGATCGAGATGCCGTTCGGATACTGGTCGTTGCCCGTGCTGCCCTGCCAGCGCAGCGTCCAGCCGCCGCAGAGATTGCCGATGTTGTGCGCCGAGTGGCCGGTCAGAAACACCTTGGCGCCCTCGGCGATGGGCAAAACCTTGTCCTTGTTCTGGAGCAGCACGATCGACTCACGGGCCAGCTCGAGCGCGACCGTCGCGTCCGCGGCCTGGCCCACCTTGGCGACCTCGCTCGCGCCGGGTACGGGGTTCTCGTACAGCCCAATCTGGAGCTTGGTCTTGACGATGCGGCGCGCCGACTCCTTGAGGCGCGAGCGCAACTCCGGGTTCGTTTTGAGCAGTTCCTTCGTGTACCCGATAAAGTTGGCGTTGTCGGGCACCATGCTCATGTCGAGCGACGTGCGCGTGAGCGACAAGCGCACGGCATCCTCCAGGCTCTTGGCGACGTGGTGGTACGAGTACAAGTTGTTAATCTCGGCCCAGTCCGTGACCACAAAGCCCTCAAAGCCGAGATCATAGCGCAGCAAGTCGCGCAGGATCTTGGTGCTCGCGACCGTGGGCACGCCGTTGATCGAGATGTAGTTCTCCATGGCCGAGAGCACGCCGGCCTTGACGGCCGCGATAAACGGCGGCGCGAAATAGTTGAGCAGGTCAAAGTCCGAGAGCGTGACGCCGTCGCGGTCATGGCCCGTGGGGGTCTTCGAGTAGCCCATAAAGTGCTTCATGCAGGCCGCGACATTGGTATTGTTCTGGATCCCCTGGATGATCTGCGCGCCCATGACCGAGACCAAGTACGGGTCCTCGCCAAAGGTCTCGTACGTGCGCGCCCACATCGGGTTCTGCGCGATCTCGAGGATCGGCCCAAAGATCCAGGGCATGCCGGCCGCGACAGTGTCGCGGCCCGTGATCTGGCCCATCTTGAACACCAGATCCGGGTTAAACGCCGCGCCGGCGTTGATCTGCTGGCCAAAGATCGTCGCGTTGTACACGTAGTTGGCGCCGTGGACCGAGTCGATGCCGTAAATCATCGGGTGGCCGCCGTTCTCGGCCATGGTGACGTTTTGGATGCGTGTGATCACGTCGCGCCACTCGGTCGCGTTCCAGCCGTACTTGCCGTTGCGCGCGCCGTCGGCGTACGGGCTGTTGAGGTACGAGCCGACCTTGAGCTTGGCAAACACGCGCAGCTTGTCCTCGTCGAGCTGGCCTTGCGTGAGGATCGCGTCGATGTTGACCTGGGTCATCTGGCCGATGATGTCGTCGTCGTTGAACAGGTCCACGATCTGCGTCGCGCGCTCGTCGAGCGTGAGCGACGCCACGGACGTCGTCGTCACCGCGAGCGCCGCGAGCGCGCACAGCGTCTTGGTCCAGGACGAGGTGAACATGCCGAGTCCACGTGTAGATCTCCAGACGCGAGTGTTGTATACACGGAGCGGCACGGTGCTTGGTCGCGCGCGTGGAGAAATCGGCGAGTGGCTAGCACAAGCGAGAGAGGAGCTGAGGAGGAGGAGAGGGGGAGAGGATCCGACTGCAGTTCAGTCTTGCGCGGTGAATCCAGGGAAGGACTCGCAAAGCACGGTCATTCAACCTGCTGGTGCACACGCGACGGGGCGAGTGCGCTCGCAACGATCCACTCGCGGTCCAGTAAGTCTCACTTGGCAGTGATGGTTTGACGGCATTACTCACTGCCAGTCCCGCCCAGCTGGGGAGCTCCAAACAGACCGCCAAGCCACACCGCGAAGACTTCCGAAGAATGGAGCTGGCATACGAGAGAGCTCGGATTTCCCGGATTTCTCCGACGACCCGTTCCGAGCATCTCCAACACTGTAGGTCGCATGTGCTGCTTGTATGGAGAGCTGGACGCTGGGCGATCCCGAGGAAAAATGCCCACGAGCTGCCGTCGCAATCGGAGCTGTGGACTGTGGACCGGGACAAGATCAGTCCGTTGCAAACATTAAATGATACAGGTTTGTAGGAGTCAATTGGCGCGATGTTGTACAAGTTGCTCGAAACGATTCACAATGAAGTTTCAAATGCACAGGTGTTTGTGGGTGCCGACTATCCCAGCTGGATCACTGGACTCTTGGCCGCGACCAGGGTGCTTTGCACGTGTTCTTCTCCCACCTGCGGTGACCCAAGAGCCGTCGGGTGGCCACGCCACGCGCCTCCTCTATTCCACACAACACGGCGATCCACCACAACTTTAGCTCACGGATATGGCGTGTTGTGTGAGCCGCGAGACCAATGAGAGTCTCATGGTCGGTCCCGGACTCTCGAGGGTCGTCCTACGTACTTGAATCACCATGGTAACCCGCGCCCTTCGGATCACCTGGAGCGCTGCAAACGCCCTGGGAGGACCGACCAAATGAAGTTCGATATGGTACGTAGTATCAGCCTACTCAAAAGTACCGGTCTCGGTTATTGGGCACGCTCTTTGTGCACAGCCGACTCGGAAACCCGGGCGCGAAACCTCAGTTTGGACCAAAGATGTATTTGCAGTACTCTCGGTGCACGCCGCTCATTCACTCACGCATTGACCTGTACTTGAACGAGCAAGGGGAGAGACGAGATGGACTCGCATCCCGATCGGAATGAAAGGTTGACTTACATTGTCGCGTCCGTGACCGCGAGCGCGCCTGTCTCGGGCTCGGGCTCGCTCGCGATACGCACGCCACCCGCCGAGACCAGCGGCTCGTCCAGCTTGAAGGGCACGACGCTGTCGGCGATCGTGAACTTGGCGCACAGGTCGCTGCCGAGCGTGGCGCCGTAGGCGTCGCACTGGGTCTCGGGCTTGATCGCGACCACGTAGTCGCCGTCCTCGGCGACGCGCGAGAAGCCGTGGCCAATCTGCGGCTTGTACACGCTCCAGTCGTTGTAGTCGAGTTTGAAGGTCACGGTCTTGGACTTGCCGGGCGCCAACTCGATCTTCTGGAACTTCTTGAGCTGCTTGACCTCCGGCACGAACAGCGAGCGGTACGGCTGCGTGAGGAAGAGCATGACCGTCTCCTTGCCCTTGAGCTTGCCCGTGTTGGTCACCTTGACACTGACCTTGATCTTATCGTTCGTGCCGGCGACCGTGGTCTTGGAGAGCGAGAGCTCCGAGTACGTGAACGTCGTGTAGCTCAGACCCGTGCCGAACTCCCACTCCATCTCACAATTCTTCAAGCCGAAACCGTCGGAGCACTGCGTATTGACGAGGTGGTTGTACTGGATGTCGACGCTCGCTGGGTTCTTCGGGTACGTGATGGGCAGGCGGCCGCTCGGGTTCGTCTTGCCGTAGAGAATCTCGGCGACTGCGAGACCGCCGGCCTCGCAAGGCAGCATGGCGTTGATCACAGCGTGGACGTTCGACGGGAGACTGTTGAGCAGACGCGGGCGACCGCCAACAAGCACCACAACGACCTTGGTGCCCGTCGAGGCGAGCGCCTTGACGTACTCGATCTGACCGGCCGGGAGCGCAAGATCATCAATATCGCCGGGCTTCTCAGCGTAGGTTGCCTCGCCGATCGCGACGATCGTGTACTGGGCCTTGGCGGCCATGTCCTTGGCCTTGGCGAGGTCATCGGCCGAGTACGAGCCGTCGGCCTTGAGGCCGTTGAAGTACGACACCGAACTCGTCGGGTTCTGCTGCTGCTGGCTGCTCTGCTTCGCGATGGACTCGATGCCTTGCTTGATCGACATGCCGTTGGGGTACATGTCATTGCCCGAGTACCCTTGCCAGCGGAGCGTCCAGCCACCACATTGGTTACCAATGTCGTTCGCCGAGTGGCCCGTGAGGAACACGGCGGCCTTCTCCGGAATCGGCAGCACGCTGTCCTTGTTCTGGAGCAGCACGATCGACTCACGTGCCAGGTCCAGCGCGACCTTGCGGTCCTCCGGCTGGCCAACCGTCGCAACGTAGCTCTTGCCCGGGACTGGGTTCTCGTATAAGCCCAGTTCAAGCTTGGTCTTGACGATACGGCGCGCCGACTCGCGCAGACGCGGCAGGTACTCGGGGAACTTGGCCAGCATGGACTTGGCGTGCGTGATGAACTCGGTGCCGTAGGAGACCATGCTCATGTCGATCGACGTCTGCGTGAGCGCCATGCGCACGGCCTCGGCCGGCGTCTTGGCCACGCGGTGGAACGAGTTCAAGTTGGCAATCTCGTTGTAGTCCGTGACCGTGAAGCCCTCAAAGCCCAAATCATTACGCAGCAACTCGCGCAGGATCTTGGGGCTCGCCGCGACGGGCTCGCCGTTGATCGAGATGTAGTTCTCCATGGCCGTCTTGATGCCGGCCTTGACCGCGGCGATGAACGGCGGCGTGAACTTGTTGAGGAGCTCAAAGTCGGACATGGACACACCATCGCGGTCGTGGCCCGTGGGGGTCTTGGAATACCCGACAAAGTGCTTCATGCACGCAGCGACTTCGCTCTTGGCCTGCACACCCTTGATCAAAGCCGAGCCCATGACCGAGACTAAGTACGGATCCTCACCGAATGTCTCAAAGGTACGCGCCCAGAGCTTGTTCTGCGAGATCTCGAGGATCGGACCAAAGATCCAGGGGACACCACCGGAGACTGTGTCCTTGGCCGTGATCTCGCCCATCTTCTTGACGAGGCCCGGGTTGAACGACGCGCCGGCGTTGATCTGCTGCCCAAACAGCGTCGCGTTCTGCACGAGCACGGCGCCATGAACCGAATCCACACCGTAAATCATCGGGTGGCCGCCGTTCTCGGCCATGGTGATCTCCTGGATGCGCGTGACGAGCGCGCGCCACTCCTCGGCCGACCATGCGTACTTGCCGTCGAGCGGGCCCTGAAGGAATGGGCTGCTCAGGTACGAGCCGACCTTGAACTTGGCGTACTGCTTGACCTTGTCCTCGTCGAGCTTGCCTTTCGTGAGCAGCGAGCCGATATCGATCTGCATCATCTGGCCGAGAATGTCGTCGACCGAGAACTTGGACACGATCTCGTCGGCTTTGGCGTCGATCACAGACGCGGCCGACAAGGCCGTGGCCTGCGGCACGACCGAGAGCGCGAGCGCCGTGCAGCACAGCGCCTTGACCCAGGACGTGAGCATCTTGGGTGGGTTTCTCAGAGATCGGGTCTTGCAGGCAGAGGAGGGAGATTGCCGACACCCAGGGGAATTGAAGAATGAGGAGCAGTCGGTAGGGGTTCCCTCGACTTCTTCTCCGTCGGAGAGGTGGCTCGTGTCGCTGCTGCGTGCCCAGGGAGCCACAGGGTGAGCGGTGATGACGCATCTTTCGGGCCCGAAGATGCCGAGGTTCTGGAAGCAAGGGGACCCATGTTGCCAAACAGTAAGCGGATAGACGCTGTCACAGAGGTCCATCCCATCCGGCGGTGAGCATGGGGCGGGGCGGGCAGGTCATTCTTTCACGGGGGAGCTGGTCCAGGTTGGTAGTAGTGCCCGCTCGCTGTCCGAGTCGCGCGTTGTGCCGGAGCGGTTTCCTTCTTCTACAGAGGCTCACGAATGGATGAGAGGGCGCGCGTTTCCGCCACCGCCAAGCGTCCATACATCCAGCTGGATGGGTCAGTAACCGTCCAGGGGCAGTCCACCCACACGGAAGCGCTGCCTCGATCAATCGACCTGCACCACGCGGATCCTGAAGCTCCATCGAAAGTCTCGGCGTGTCTGGTCTCTATCGCGTTCGAGAATGGATGTGTGAGCGGTTGAAGTTGGTGGCCCACTGCCTTTTTTCCCCCGCGTAAACTCCACGGTCCTTAGGAAACTGATGATTTACGACGCGTTCAGTTGAACTGGTTATGCACAAGGCGACTTGAAGTTCAGTTTTCAACAGCGACCTTCAGAATCTGATCGGCCGATCCAGGAAATTACAGGGTGCAGGATTCCATCGGTTGCGAACAGCACGATTTTACGACTGTACCGGTAATCGAAGCTACATGTACGATGCACAGTTTGGGGGAGACCGTGGGTCGTACAGTAGCCGCGCAGTCTCAGCCAGACCTCAGAGCGAAAGAGTACTTGCACCCGCACACTACGAGAGACTTCCGACACGTCTGACTCCCGCTGGGCCAGCCGAACGCGTTGGCCCGGTAAATGCAAACAGACTGATGTAATACTTGTTCGTTTGGATCAGCACACTATTATTGTATGTGTGTACAGTACGGTGCCGGTTCTTCAATGGCGTGCGGATCCCTTTGCTTGAAGCAAAAACGACGGGCACACCCAGCGAAGCTTCAACTTGGCGCTTCCCATGTTCAGCTCCCAGCTGGTGTCGAGTGTAATCGTACGTGTGGTGCCTTGGTGCGTTTACGTTCAGATGCATCTCCGCACCGAGTTGGTCTTTTCTCGACGCGAGAGCCATCGTCGTTTGCATTGAAAGGGCACAATTGGAGGCTGCTTCCCACACAAATCTGGATTCGTGTTTTGGTTTTGTGCGTATGCCCCTCACCACGGCAACCACACAGCGTAGGACCTTGTGTACGCGACGGAGCAAATAAATCCAGTGGCAGTGATGAAGCATCTTGTCGATCAATGTCTTGCCATCGCGTCGATTCCGACGTGAAGAAGACTTCACGATCGATCACCAGGTTTCGTGTCCTGATACGGTACATGTAGCATCGAGACTGGACACAGATAGTGTTTCAATCCACTAGTACTACCAGTCGAACCACACATCCGTGTGTCTTTGTTGGACGGTTGCATTTCGCAAACAACTGCGGCGCGGCCAGCCCAGTCAACTGACATTTGGCAACGATAGTTCGTATGGCTTGGCCCAGATAGCCGCAGGCGATGGTCAGATCGCTTCGCGTACAGCGTAGGTTTGGATGTGCAGACCACACGTAGTGATAGGAGACCTACCCACGCGCGCGAGCAAGAGGCGTTGTGTTCTGTGTTGGAGCAAGAGCCGCGCCATTGATAACTTGCTCGGTCTCCAGTGCATGTACAAGAGGGGCCACACACACAACACACATGGGAATGCACTGGCAGTGAACAAACCTGGTGGACGCCCAAGCAGAAGAACATCACAAACAGTTGAAGTCATCCGCAACATGATATGTACATGGATAGCGATACCCTGTGCAATACGAGTATTAGTCTACTCAGATGCTTTGGGAAAGACCTGTTTGCTTAGGTATCCTGTCCGAATGGCAGTGATTGAAGTACACAACGCGGGCTCCAAGCACCCCAACGCCAGCGCGGCCCAGGCACAATCCGGAGCATTTCGCGTCGGCCCGCAGGGCCGCCTGCAATTGCGAAACCGTGCATTCGGTGCCATGGCAATAATCTCTCTTTGAAGAGCGCGTGCAGCTGATACCTGCCAAGGCGCCTCAGTGTTCCTCTACGTAGCGCTAGCGTTCGGCTGATCGTGGTCATGGACCGCGGGGCACCTTGCGCTCTTCGTCGGCGCCCGCTCACATACTGTAACGGGCTCAACGTCACC
The DNA here is from genome assembly GCA_023337735.1 of Pythium biforme. Classification (NCBI taxonomy): domain Eukaryota; phylum Oomycota; class Peronosporomycetes; order Pythiales; family Pythiaceae; genus Pythium; species Pythium biforme. The sequence continues at coordinate 30,841 of JAADXJ010000101.1, read as the reverse complement.
GGCACGTACTCTGCCGAGGAGATCACGGAGGCCAAGGCGATCGCGAGTAAAACCGAGTACACGGTCGCTGTCATCGGCGAGGGCACGTACGCCGAGAAGCCCGATGACATTGGGAACCCGTTTCTCCCGCGCGGCCAGGTCGAGTGCGCGAACTTGTCACGCAATTGCTGCGCGTCTCAGTTCCGTTCACGGCACACCGCGATCACTGTCCAAAGACAACCCTACAGCGTGTTGTGCAATACAGTATATAGTACCTGCATGACGATGAGAGCATCCCTACCCTTACAGTTAGCCTCACTTCAGCGACTCCATCTTGCTCCGAACGATCAGCAGCACTGCATTATGTACATGCACCGTCCACGTGATGAATGCAGCACGTGTTTGGTGTCGCTGGAGACAATAATCGGCTGCGTAGACGGGGCTGTATGATGCGGCATTATAATAGTGCCATGGCACAGAAGGTGATGAGGCCGTCAACTCTCGACAAAGACCCACCCGGAGGCCGCAGGATATCTCCTCTTCTTCTCGGTGGCCTTTCGTTCCAGGATTCCATTCTCCGTTGTCCGCATTCTCCAACTTGCTTGGTACGACTCAAGTTTGCTCGACCACCCAAGAAATCAAGCACACGACTTCGCCATGCTCACATCGTGGACCCGTGCCGCGGCCTTCACGGCACTCTCGCTCTCGCTCGCCATCGCCTCGGCCTCGGCGCTCACCGTGGACCAACGCACAGACCAGATCCTCGCCACCATGTCGGTGGACCACCTCCTCGGCCAGATGGCCCAGGTCGACATCGGCGCGCTGGTCGTGAACGGTACGCTGAACGAGACCATGGTCGCCGAGCTCGCGCAGTTCAAGCTCGGCTCGCTGCTCGGCAGCCCGTTCTCGTCGCTGCCCGCGAACACCAGCTCGAAATGGGACGCCAGCGCGTGGCGCGCGATCCTCGGGCGCATCCAGGAGATCTCCATGAAAGTGAACGGCGGCCACCCGATCCTGTTCGGAGTCGACTCGGTCCACGGCGCCGTGTACACGCAGAACGCGACGTTGTTTGGCCAGCAGATCAACGCCGGCGCGTCGTTCAACCCAGGCCTCGTCCTGAAGATGGGCGAGATCACGGGCAAGGACACGGTCGCCAGTGGCGCGTCGTGGGTGTTCTCGCCGGTGCTCGAGATCTCACAGAACAAGATGTGGGCACGCACGTACGAGACGTTCGGAGAGGACCCGCACTTGGTCTCGGTGCTCGGCGCCGCGCTGATTAAGGGCATCCAGACCAACCACACGGCCGCGGCCTGCATGAAACACTTTGTGGGCTACTCCAAGACGCCCACGGGCCATGACAAGGACCCTGTATCGATGTCCGAGTTTGAGTTGCTCAACAAGTTTGTGCCGCCGTTCGTGAGCGCGATCGAGGCCGGCGTCAAGAGTGGCATGGAGAACTACATCTCGCTCAATGGCGAGCCGGTCGTGAGCAGCGCCAAGATCCTGCGTGATCTGCTGCGCCACGACATGGGTTTTGAGGGCTTCATGGTCACTGATTTCTACGAGATCTTTAGCCTTAACACGTACCATCACACGGCCAAGTCGCCGCAAGACGCGGTGCGCCAGTCGCTTGAGAAGACCTCGATCGACATGAACATGGCGTCGTACGGCACCGACTTTATCCAGTACGCCAAGGCCGCGCTCGAGGCGAACGCGTCGCTGCTGGACCGCATCAAGGAGTCTGCGCGTCGCATTGTCAAGACCAAGGTCGAGCTCGGTCTATACGACACGCCTGTGCCCGGCAGCGTAGCCGTCGCAACGGTCGGCCAGTCGGAAGACCGGAAGGTCGCCCTGGACCTGGCGCGTGAATCGATTGTGCTTCTCCAGAACAAGGACAGCGTGCTGCCGCTCCCGGTCAAGGCCTCGGTGTTCCTCACGGGCCACTCGGCTGACGACATCGGCAACCTATGCGGTGGCTGGACGTTCGCGCCGGGGAGCGATACCACGGGCAACAAGTTCTTCCCGAACGGTATGTCGATCAAGCAAGGACTCGAGACGATCGCCAAACAGAACGGCAACCAGCAGCAGCAGGGCGCCAGCTCCTCGATCTCGCACTTCAACGGCCTCAAGGTCGACGGCTCGTACTCGGCTGGGGACCTCGCCAAGGCCAAGGAAATGGCCGCCAAGTCAGAGTACACCGTCGCTGTCATCGGCGAGGGTCCGTTCAAGGAGAAGGAAGGCGACATCGAAGACCCGTACCTTCCCGAGGGGCAGATTCAGTACGTGAAGGAGCTCGCGTCCACGGGCACCAAGGTGATCCTCGTGCTTGTCGGCGGACGCCCACGTCTGCTCAAGGGACTCCCCTCGAGCGTCCACGCTGTGATCAACGCCATGCTGCCGTGTGAGGCAGGTGGACTTGCGATCGCTGAGATCCTATACGGCAAGACGAACCCGAGCGGCCGTCTGCCGATCACGTACCCCAAGTTCCCCGCGGGTGTCGACATCCCGTACAATCACAACGGCGATATGCAGTGCACTGGCGGCGGCTTCTTCACCAAGGACTGCGAAATGGAGTGGGACTTTGGCGCAGGTCTCAGCTACACCAGCTTCCAGTACGCCAACATGACGCTCTCTAGGACCAACGTCACTGGGCAATCCGACTCGCTCACGGCCAGCGTCACGGTCACCAACACCGGCAAGCTCAAGGGCAAAGAAACCGTCATGCTCTTCCTCACGCAGCCGTACCGCGAGCTCTTTGTGCCAGAAGTCAAGGCGCTCAAGGCCTTTGAGAAGATCGAGCTCAAGCCGCAAGAGTCCAAAACTGTCTCCTTCGCGCTCACGCACAAGGACTGGAGCGTGTACAAGCCACAGATCGGCCGGGGCTTCTTGCGTGTGGCCGAGCCTGGGGAGTTTGTGGTGGCGTTCAAGCCCGAGACCAAGTGCGACGTGTACAACGCGACGGCGGTCGTACATCTCTGCGCCAAGTTTAACCTCCAGTAGAGCCATTGGAGCTCATTAGCTTGGGTAACATGGGTCCCATACATATCGTGCGAAGGCATTGGGTGCATTCGGATTCCTAGTTCATAGATTTCGTAGATCTTACTCCTACGGGTTGTATTGAGCGCCCCTGGCAGTGCGGCTGGCGCAGCCTGGGGTGCCGCGATGCCGAGGGATCATCCTTCCGTGTCGTTCCATGGTTGAGTCACACTGATGACGCCCCGTGCAGGCACCGGCAGGAGTTGAAGTACAGTAGTGTCATCCACTGGATTTCTACGCCACGTCGAAAGTGTCAGCTGAAGTTCAAAGCGATGATGCGCGAGCCTGCACCTTATAGTAGGACGTAATCGCGAGCAGCGACGCGTGCGGTGTTGACGCCACTTGAAGTACTGTACACTGCAGCGGCGTTCTGGTGAGAGAAGTGACCTTGGGGCATCAGCTCAGGTATCGACTTCTACAGTGCGCAAATGCGCACGTTGTCCTCTCGTTGCAAGGTGCCAAATGATGTGCATCAGTTTAGAGAGTGTGTTAGTCGACAGTCTGCCGGGACTGAGGTCAACACACGTTATACGCAATAAACCTTTGGGATCACATAATATTATGAAACCTCTGCATAGCACAAAGCCCGATATGATAACTTGAAACAGGATACATTCGAAGAACCGATTTAGTTGAAGTCGTGGCCGATCCCTGTGCTCGCTGATCTCCATGGCCGGGGCAAGTTGAAGAAGCTCGATGGAGGGACCGGCACGACACTAGTACAGTTTGCAGACACCAGACAAAAAGCACACACCATCAGATACTGTATGCGCAAGGTCTCACTGAGATCTGGGACGTTTGGCGTGTAGATGAGACTCGCGGGAGCACAGGGGAAGCGGCATGTGATGAGTGACCCGCATGTAAAGGGAGCGCAGCCCTACGTGGAGGCTGTGGTGTGGAACGGCATAGCCCAGTCCAAGGCGACACGCGTGATTACTCGAGTGGACTAGATCGGATGGGCCCACGTTCTCCCAGTGATTCCAACCACCGAAGAGGGATCCTTCCTTTGGAAAGGGCAAAGGCTTTGTGACTCCTGTGGTTCTCACTGAGTGTCAGATTGTCGTACTGGAAGCTGTACTGGCTGGGGCTCCTGAAGCGCTCCACTCACTCGTCAATTTTCCCTCGTGGACGACCAAGCGAGAAAGAAGCTTTGAGATGCTCCAGTCCTTGTGGGTCAAGGCGCTCTGCGTCACAGCGCTCGCGCTCTCGTCGGTTCAGGCTGCCACGTCGAAAGACATCGACGCCAGAGTCGACAAGATCGTCGCGGGCTTCACGCTCGACGACATCCTTGGCCAGATGACGCAGCTCAACGTGCGCGCGATCCTCACGGCCGATGGCGCACTCGACGAGGACAAAGTGCGCCAGTTTGCCAAGTTCAAGGTCGGCTCGTACCTGGGCCAGTCGTACACAGGCCCCAAGGGCAAGTACCTCGCGTCGGCCGACGAGTGGCGGAAGGTCGTCACGCGCATCCAGGAGATCAACATGGAAGAGAACGGCGGCCACCCGATCATCTACGGCATCGACTCGGTCCACGGCGCCGTGTTTGTCGAGAACGCGACGTTCTTCGGCCACCAGATCAACGCCGCGGCGTCGTTCAACCCATCGCTGGTCAAGAAGATGGGTGAGATCACAGCCAAGGACACGGCTGCGAGCGGCATGCCCTGGACGTTCGGTCCGATCCTTGAGGTCTCGCAGAACAAGCTCTGGGCGCGTACCCACGAGACCTTTGGTGAGGACCCGTACGTTGTTTCGGTCATGGGCTCGGCTTTGATCAAGGGTATCCAGGGCAAGAACGAAGTGGCGGCGTGCATGAAGCACTTTGTGGGCTACTCCAAGACCCCCACGGGCCACGACAAGGACGGAGTCACGCTGTCGGACTTTGAGCTGCTCAACAAGTTCACGCCGCCGTTCATCGCGGCCGTCAAGGCCGGCGTCAAGACGGCCATGGAGAACTACATCTCGATCAACGGCGAGCCCGTGGTCTCCAACCCCAAGATCTTGCGCGACTTGTTGCGTCACGACGTGGGCTTTGAAGGCTTCACGGTCACAGACTACAACGAGATCGCCAACTTGAACACGTTCCACCGCGTGGCCAAGACGCCCGCCGAGGCCGTGCGCATGGCGCTCACGCAGACGACGATCGATATGAGCATGGCCTCGTACAGCACGGCATTCATCGACTACGCCAAGGCCATGCTCAAGACCAACCCGGAGTACTTTGACCGCCTCAAGGAGTCGGCGCGTCGCATCGTCAAGACCAAGGTCGAGCTCGGTCTCTACGACTCGCCGCTTCCGGGCAAGGACTACGTTTCGACTGTGGGCCGCGCCGAAGACCGCAAGGTCGCACTCGAGCTCGCGCGTGAATCGGTCGTGCTGCTCCAGAACAAGGACAACGTGTTGCCGATCCCCGAGAAGGCCTCAGTATTCCTTACGGGCCATTCGGTCCACGATATCGGCAACCAGTGTGGTGGCTGGACGCTCACGCAGTCCGGCTACTCGGGCAACGTCATGTACCCGAACGGTGTCTCTATCAAGATGGGGATCGAAGCCGTCGCCGGCAAGACCGCGGCGTCCATCTCGTACTTTAACGGTCTCAACGTCACGGGATCGTACTCGGCCGAGGATCTCGCCAAGGCCAAGGAGATGGCCGCCAAGGCCGAGTACACGGTCGTCGCGATCGGCGAGGCGACGTACTTTGAGAAGAGCGGTGACATTGACGATGCCGCGTTGCCGGCCGGTCAGATCGAGTACGTGAAGCAGATCGCGTCGACCGGCACCAAGGTGATCCTCGTGCTCTTGGAAGGCCGTCCGCGTCTGCTCAACGGCCTGCCGTCGACGGTCCACGCCGTGATTGATGCCATGCTCCCGTGTGAGGCCGGCGGCACGGCTATCGCGGAGATCATTTACGGTAAGGTGAACCCGAGCGGTCGTCTACCCATCACGTACCCCAAGGATCCGGCCAACGTCGACATTCCCTACAACCACCTCGTCAACACGCAGTGCGCGAACGGTTACTGTCAGATGCAGTGGGACTTTGGCGCCGGGCTCAGCTACACGACGTTCCAGTACTCGGACCTCAAGCTCTCCAAGACCACGGTCAAGGGCGCTAAGGACTCGATCAAGGCCAGTGTCAAGGTGACCAACACCGGCAAGCTCAAAGGCAAGGAAACTGTCATGCTCTTCCTCACGCAGCCGTACCGCTCGATCTCGGTGCCCGAAGTGAAGCTGCTCAAGAAGTTTGACAAGATTGAGTTGGCGCCCGGCAAGTCCAAGACCGTGACCTTCAAGCTGAGCTACAACGACTGGAGCGTGTTCAAGCCGCAGATCGGCCACGGCTTCGCGCGTATCGCCGAGGACGGCGACTACGTGGTCGCGATCAAGCCCGAGACCGTGTGCGATCCGTACGGCGCGACGCTCGGCAGCGACCTGTGCGCCAAGTTCACGGTCGCCGACACGATCGTGCCGTTCCGCCTCGACGAGCCCGCGCTCGAGCAGGGCATCCAGATGGCCAGCGAGCCGGAGGCGCAGACTGGTGCCGAGGAAGTCGCCGATACGTCGGTGTAAACAATTTGAGTCGGCCGGCCACAAACAACAATTTTGTGCGGGAAAAGCTCACCATAAAACGTCTATGTCGATACATATGTCAGTCGTTTGGACATATACTTCCTTCCTCGTCTAAATCCCATGTTTCCGGTCATTAGGACGTTTCGGGGAGTTGGCATTGGCATTCAATCCCCCCGAAAGGTCGCAATGGGCAGCCCACTCGCAGTCTCTGGATCACACTCCATCGGCGCTGCCGTCGCGCGACGCGTCCATTCGAAATCCGCCTCTTAGTCGCCCCCGACAGAACGATGTGCGGCGCGCTGGACCCGCTCGCGCACAACGTCAAGTACATCTTCCTCTTCACGGTCGCGTACTGGTCCGCCAACAGGTGCGCGTATAGAACCCATCTGTGTCGCTGTCCGGGCACTCCGTCTCACCCCCTCCCAACACCTGCAGTATTATCTCGCAGCAAGTGCTCTCCGGCTACATCTTTGTGCTCACGGGGTCCAATGAGCCCGTGGGCATTGTCAAGGGCGTCCAGGGGCTCGCGCAGCTCCTGTTCGCGCTGCCCGCCGGTTACGCCGCCGACCGCCTCCGGCGCGACCGCATACTCGGGTTTGCGGGCGTGCTGGGCATCGTCGCGTCGCTCTTGACGGCGTTCGCGTTCCAGATCGGGAACCTCAAGCTCCTCTACGTTGCGTTCGCGCTGTGGGGCGTGTTCGCGGCGTTCCAGAGCCCCGCGATGGAGGCACTGTTTGCGGATTCCGTACCGTCGGGCCAGCGCTCGATGCCCTTCACGCTCAAGCATCTCGTGCTCAACGCCGCGCTCGTGATCGGCCCGGCGTGCGCGATCTTGCTCTTCCTCCACTTTGGCGATGTGTGGGAATTGCCAGTTCTACGCCCGGTTGTACTCTTTGGCACGTTTGTGGCGATGCTGTCGATGGGCATTCTCTTTCTCTTCAACGACGACATGGCCTATGAGAACCAGCAGCACCACCTCGCTGTCGAACGGCAGCTGCGGTCCATTGAACGGAACTTTGACGCCGAGCTAAGCGAGTACACGATCGGCGACGTGCTCATCGCGAGTGGGCGTGAGCGCGGCGACACGAGCTACAGCGATGCGCAGTCGCGTGGCCCGAGCGAGATCTCCAAGCTCATCACGGCACCAAGCAGGACCAACATGGCCAAGAACGCCTACCACACAACGACGACCACGACCGACGCCAGTGACATTGACTCGGACATGGACCCGTCGGAGCGCATGAAGTCGACCGTACCGCTCTTCTGCGGGCTCGACCCGACGTACGTGCCTTCCATGCTCTTCGTGTCGGACTTTATCATCAGCAACGGCGCCGGCATGACCCTCAACTTCTTCCCGCTCTTCTTCTACAAGGAATTCGGGCTCTCGCCCGTGCAAGTGCAGTGGCTCTTTGTCGCGCAGCCCATTTGTATCGGCGTCGGCTCGATCCTCTCGCAGCTCTTGTCGCGGCTCACGGGGCGCATGCCCGTGATCGCTGGCACGCGCGCGATCGGCACCGTGTGCCTGCTGCTCATGTCGCAGATCACCGACCTGCAGTGCCAGTGCGCGCTCTTTCTCGTGCGCGCGGCCATGATGAACTGCACCGAGCCGCTGCGACGCTCGCTGCTCATGGACTTTGTGCCGCGCAGCCAGCGCGCGCGCTGGAACTCGCTCGAGGGGCTCTCGATGTTCTCGTGGGCCGGCAGCGCCGTGATCGGCGGCTTCCTGGCCGAGGCGCACGGCTACCGCTTCTGCTTCTTCGTCACCTCGCTCGTGTACGTCGTCGGCGTACTGCTTGAGCTCATGCTCATCCCCATCACGCGCTTCGCCGTCGAGACGCGCGGCGCGCCACCAGCGCTGCCACTGCCACTGCTCGCGCCCGCAACAGCCGCCGTCGAATGATTGATTTGGATTGCTTGAAATGGCTACATAAATACCGGTATATATTCCCTCCATTACCGGTTTTAGATCGGTACAATAGATCGCTCGCGTTTCTTCTTCATTGCATCTCGCACCCAAAACAAAAAGGGAAGAAGAAGGAACTCGTCGAGGTCTTCCTTCCGGCTTCTCCATCGCTGACGCTCGCAGCAGCAGGACGACGGCGCGACCACAACTACCCTCTTCGACGCACACGAAGCCTCCTGTCTATCACACACGTTATTCCACCATGGCACACCGCAAGAAAGTGTTGTTGAAGCTGATCATCCTGGGCGACAGCGGGTGCGTTCTCAGGCGACGGAGAGGCTTGGAACATATGTGTGAAGCGAGAGTAATCCATTGCTGACGGGAGTATATAGTGTGGGCAAGACGTCGCTGATGAACCAGTACGTGAACCAGAAGTTCACGAACCAGTACAAGGCCACGATCGGCGCCGATTTCCTGACCAAGGAGATCATGCTCGACGACAAGCTCGTGACCATGCAGGTATGGACGCTTACGCGCGCTTCGGTCTCATCGATGGATGGGTTCCTCAGGGTTACGGCGATTGTGTACTAGATCTGGGATACGGCCGGCCAGGAGCGCTTCCAGAGTCTCGGCGTGGCGTTCTACCGCGGCGCTGACGCGTGCGTGCTCGTGTACGACATCACCAACCCCAAGGTACGCCAATTCGTGCTCCGCTAGGTGTAGTCTGGATAGCGGTACCTCACACATCTTCCACGTGTCCAGTCCTTTGAGAAGCTGGACAGTTGGCGCGACGAGTTTCTCGCGCAGGCCGGGCCGCGCGACCCGGAGGCGTTCCCGTTCATCGTACTGGGCAACAAAGTGGACAAGGAAGCCGACCGCCGCGTGCCCAAGCAGAAAGCCCAGCAGTGGTGCCAAGCCAAGAACGCTGTGCAGCCGCTCCAACACTTTGAGACAAGTGCCAAGGAGGCCACGAGCGTCGAAGAGGCCTTCCAGACCATCGCCAAGATCGCGCTCCAGAAAGGCCAGGAAGATGACATGTGCGTTGGTGTCGGCCATCTTTATGTCCCATTTTGTCGGCTCGTATCTCATGTGTTGCCATTTGTGTGTGTGATGTGCAGCTACGTGCCCGAGACGATTGACCTGAGCGGCGCAGCCGCCAAGAGCGACAGTTCGGGCTGCTGCTAGAGCAATGAAAACCGAAGCGAGGGATTTTTTGTGTGTGGAGGGAGACACCTCGTAGAGGATGATGAATGATATGACCTTTTCCTACCTTTCGCGGATATGAGACGTAAGTGTGATCACTTGGTCTCCTCTGCAGGCTTTGCCTTGTTGGCTTCACTGCTAACCACGCTGTCTCCCACAGCAGTTCCCTCGGCCGACAACACGCGCGCCGACGCGCTCTTCTTGAGCGATTTCAAAGACAGCGACGGCCGCGACAGTTTGGGTAGCAGCTTAGCGACCGTGCTTTTCCGTTGGGCCTTCCTGAGCGCCTTCTGCGCCTTCGACTCAGCCTCGCGCTTCTGGTCGTTCAGCTGCTTGCGCGTCGTGATGCGGCGATTGAGCGTGCGCTTCCGCCAGTGGCAGAACAGGCGAATCTGTGCCGCGAGCTCGGTCGCCTGGTCAACGTCGTTGTGCGGCGCGTCGCGCGGCGCGCCGTACTGGTACCGCCCCCACTCTTTCGGGTCGACGAGCTCGTCCACATCCGTGGCGATCATGTAGCGCTGTAGCTGCAGCTTGCTCGTATCGCGGATCTGGCGCTCGCGCTCCATGAACACGCACTCGCGCGCCACGACCATGTCGTCTTTCTCGCGCGGGCGCTCCAAGAAGGCTTCAAATGCCTTGCGGTGGTCGACCTTGGGCGGTCCCCGGCGACGCAACGGCGAGTCGGCTTTGGTGGTGACGGCGTTGGCTTCTGTTGCGCTGGCTGTGCCTGCTTTGGGCTTCTTCCTGGACTCGATGTACTCGAGAAGCGCGTTTTGCTTCTCGATCTCGATCTTGTCACCGTAGCAGTCACCACAGAGAAACTCGAGCTCGGGATCGCCAAAGTCTCCGCATCCTGTGCGGCATAACACGTTGGGTGGTAGGCTCATCTGGTATATGTCCTGAAAGAGAATCGCCGGTTGGAGGCGAAACCGTGAGGCCAAAATGGGATCAAACTCTGCAAGCAAAACATCGGCGGTTCTAGATTTGGATCGATCGGCATGCCCAGCGCTTACTCTTCGTCATAGTAGAACGGGTGGAACGTCACGAGCCCGCTACTCCACGCGATGCTCAGAAGCGCCCCCTTCTCAAAGCTGGAAGCGAAGACCACTTGACGTGGCACCCCGGCGTTCATCGGCCCACGGATCAAGCCGCTGCGCGTGAAGATCAGGTAAGGCTTCCACGCAACCGAGAAGATAGCGACAAGTGGGCCGACATCGTTGCCGACCCCTGGTGTCGTCGACTTGTACGTGATCGCTACTCGGGTGGAGGTCGGATCCCACGCGAGCGAGTGGATCTTTCCGCCAACATTCTCGGTTGTGCGCTTGTCGAGTGACGACAGCTCCTTCTCCGAGAAGTCCACCGCAGGAGTGTTCATGCACACACCTAAATGGACAGTAGCCGAGCAAGTTAGACATACGTGCAATCGTCCAGCTGGTCTCAATGATGCGTGCAGAAACGTACTGATGGACGGAGGGCTAGCGCGGAACTCGTACGGGTACATCTGTGAGCTCGTGCGGGGAGCGACCAGAAGGCAGCGACCGTTGCTTGACCACGCACAGCTCTGGAAGAGAACAATCAGTCCAACAGCTCCAGTTTACAAGGCTTCCATGGGGATCACTTACACCAGTGGCAAGATCCCAGATCTCTTTCTTCCACGTCAGCGTCTCCCACATCAGCGACACACCCGAGCTGTAACATCCAGTAGAACACACTCCACGTCCGTCACCCCATCGCGAACCACCTCGAGGACGAATAGGACGAGAAGACTGCAAACGTACGCTGTAGAGACAAATAAATACTCGCCCGTCGGGGACCAATGAATCGAAGAGACCTTCTGGTAGCACTTGAGCTCCGAGCGCCGCTGAAAGTGTGTGTCGTAGATGAAGACCGAGTCGGTGTGCTCCGCGAACGCCGCAAGAAGACTACAGTCCAAACACCAAATGATCAGCCTGATATTCTCCCAAGAGCCTGAACATATAGCGTCTCGTACCTGCCGTCTTCACTCCAGCTCACCTGGTGGAACGACTTCTTGGTCGGGTGTGTCAACACGTGTAGCAACTCCGGGTCACTGCGCTCGTTCTTGGCCAACAACTTCCACAATAGCACGCCTGCTCGGCACGCGACGGCCAACACACCGCCCGAGAACTTGGCCCACTGGATACTTGTGATCTCTTGCTGCGCATGGTGCTCGAGCACGCGGCCGTCCCACGTGCCCGTGGCCACGTCAAAGAACGCGACCACGCCGTCGCGCTGCGCGACCGCGAGCAGCGAGCGCGTCGGGTGCCATGCGATCGCCGCGATGTTTTCCTGGCGCTGGATGCGGCTCGTGGTCTCGTCCACGAACGCACTCGCGTCCTCGCGGTCGTCGCCCACGGCGCGCACCATCGCAGCATGGGCCACGCGTGCGGCCGCGTCGACCAGCGTGCGCACGATCTTCTGTTCGTCGTCAAAGAAGAAATGACGCACGAAGCGCAGCGCCTGTCTCGCCAGTCGCGCGGCGTGCGGCGCGTTGAGGTCGAGCAGTTCGTCGTCGTCGTCGTGGTCCTGGGTGAGCGACTGCTGTTGGTCGAACGGACGGCGCTGCTTGAGCCCTGTGACGCGCGCCGGCGGGAACACGGCGCCGCCGCGGCGCACGAACTCGTCGCCTACGTGGTGCTCGTCGCGCGGCGTCACGCTGTAGAGCTCGCCGCCCATCTCGCCGAGCGTCACGGCGTCGGCGTTCGGCACGGCCCACACCATCGCTTCCTTTGTTGGATGAGGGGGAAGGCACACACTCGAAATGGCGGGGAGGGCACAAAATCATTTGCCTGCCGCGATGTCACTGTACCGGGGTTATAACAGTTTAGGGTGTATTTGGCTCGTTTCTTCGTCAAAGTAAGGTGTAGGTACGGATACAGGATCTAGTAGTAGGTCAAAACATGGCTACGAATTCCAAAACAAGGTGTAACCAACACGGTTGCCGTTTTGACAAGATGGCCGGATCGGAACAAAAATGATGGCGACGACTGTGGTGGTGGTCGTGGCGTCCCGCGCGCGCGGCGCTGGCGCCGCCTTGACGCGGTCGGCGGCGGCGCGCGTCACACAACCGCTAAGCCAACGCCTTGCGCTCCCGCATGGCGCGTATATCCAGCTGCAGCGCGGCTCCGATCGACCACCGCGGCTCTTCCGCGTCGCGGTGGACACCGACGAACAGGCCGCGGCGCGCGCGCAGGACGAGCAGGATGCCGTTATTGTGGATGACTGGCCGTCGTCTGGAGGCGACAAGGATGACGATTTCGTGCTAGAGGCTCACGTGGAGGTTGTCGCGCCGGCGCGGCTGCGCGTGGCGCAGTACGTGGCGCTGTTCCCCGCGGCGGCCGAGCCGCCCAAGCTGCCGCTCGCGATGGCGAAGGTGCTGCTCAAGAAGATGATACTCCACGCGCCCACCGGTGTGCTGTCATTAGTACTGCAAGGCGTGGACTACGGGGCGTGGCGGTATAAGGCGTATTACAAAGGACGATCAAGTGACCCGTCGGCACTTCTGGACGAGTGGGCTCTCGACGCTGGCGTTGTGAACGACGACACTATGGTCGCGATCTCGCCCTTCTCGTCGAGTGGTGACGAACCGTTTAGCGAGCTCGCGGCCTCGCCAGGGATAGGTTCCCACGGTCAGCCACTACGTAATCTACTGGCGCTGGCGATGTCCCCTCCGGACGGCGACGTCTCCGTCAGCAGTAGCGGTGCGTTTCTGGTGTCAGGCCTGGGGTCACGAAGGTGACGTTCCTAACAATACGTTCTCTGTGTGAACGAGCTCCCTCAGTGATGCAGCCTCGCTCGATCATTCTTCACGGGCCGAGCGGCTCGGGCAAGACGACGCTCGTGCGGCTCGTCGCGAAGGAACTGGCCGTGAACGTGCTGACGCTCGACTGCTCGATCCTCGCGACGCCGCACTTCCGCATCGAAAATGTATTCACGGCCGCGCTGCGCATCCAGCCGTGCTTGGTTGTAGTCGAAGACCTGGAGCTGATCTTCCCGCGCGCGCTGGATGAAACCAAGTACAAGCTCGTGTGTCGCTTCGTCGCCTGCCTCGACCGAATTCGTGCGTGCACGCGAACGGATTTCCTTGCGTGTGCGTGATCCTCACCTAACCTGTGAGCTTGTGTGTGCTTGGTAGGTGCCATGGAATCCCCGCGCATTGCAGTCGTGGGCAATGTCACGACACTGCGAGCGTTGAACGCCAAAATTCACCAAGTCTTCGAGGAAGAGCTCGCGCTGGAGGTAGGAAAGGTTGCGTTTCCTAGCAGCAGCTTGTGTAGGACTGAAATAAATCTGTATCTTTGTAGGTCCCCGACAAGGCGTGGACGGTTCGGCTCTTTGAATCGCTGTTGCCTGCAACAGACGCTGTTGCTGAAGAGCTCAAGTTTGCGGTCGCAGTCAAGTTTGGCCAACGTCCCAGCAATATCGTCACGCTGGTCAAGCGGCTGCTAGACCACGACTCTCTCTCCGATGGGCCAGATGCACCCCGCACGCGATCAGAAATCGAACGATTTGGTCGCGAAATTGCGACCACGACGAGCTCCGCACAAGCGCTGCAAACCTCGGTCCCGAGCGTCTTGTGGAGCGACATTGGTGGACTCATGAACGTCAAGCAGAGTCTACTGGAGATGGTCGTGTGGCCACTTGAGAAGCCCGAGGTATTTCTTCGAATGGGTATCTCGCCACCGCTCGGGATGCTCTTGCATGGGCCACCCGGCACGGGCAAGACCATGCTCGCGAAGGCGGCCGCGCGAGCAAGTGGGTGCAACTTCCTGAACATCGCAGCGAGCGATCTCATGAAGGCAGAGTTTGGTGAGAGCGAGAAGGCGATCACGCGGATCTTTGACACGGCTCGTGCTCTGAGTCCGTGTATGGTTTTCATTGACGAGTTTCAGTCTCTCTTTGGCAACCGCACAACTGCTGGCGTCGTACGTGATGATGCATTGTCGGAGATTAGGAAGAATGACTATGACTGACTGCGGCGATGCGATACGTACGTAGACAACCTCCCGGATGATCTCGCAGTTGCTGATGGAAATGGACGCCCTCAAAGCGCTGGCTGAAGGCTCGGATTTCGGCATCCCGACCCCAGAAACCAGTGGAGCCACCAGTCAAGTCGCACGTAACCGCGTCTTCGTGTTGGCGGCAACGAATGCACTGAACGCCATTGATCCGGCCTTCCTGCAACCTGGTAAGATCTACGGCAGTTCGACTCGCACACGCGAACACCTACGCTGACACGATATCTCTGTTGTAGGGCGCTTCGAAAACATTCTTCACGTTGGGCTGCCCAACTTCGAGGAGCGACACGCAATTCTGCTTCTGCAGAAGGAGAAGATGCCCTGGCACAGCGACATCGACGTGACGCACTTGGCACAGGCCACCGAAGGAGCCAACGCTGCGTCCATTGTGGCACTTTGCCAGGCTGCTGCAATCCAGGCCATGCAGCGAATTCACGCCACCGCAGACGCTCAGGTTCGCACCCTTGGCTGCGAAGTTCCCTGCGGCCACCGTGCACTAACCTGTCCTATCTGTTGTTTTAGTTGATCGAGATGCAAGACTTCGTGATTGCGCTCAAAAATGCGAGTTTTGATTTCAGCGCTGGTCAGGCCGCAAGTTTAGAAGAGTAATCAGCGTAGCGCTCTTTTTTCACTGCGCGAAGCTCGTGCACGACTCTAAGGTTCGCTTGACGCTTGGTGCAAACGAGAACGACGCAAGTTCATTGTAGAACGCGTTGGTGATGCGGTGGATTCCCTGGTCAATACCTGTACAGCAAAAGGCGCGGATGAGGAGCGGTCCGGAGGAACACCAAAGCGACCAGGACGCACCTCGAGCAAGAGCCTTCGCCTCGTTTTCAAAAACATCCCCAGCGTTGCCGATCTTTGCCGACGTGTCGATGTACGTCTCCAGCGCGTTTCTGCACTCCACGAGCGACGAAAGAATGGCTGGCACCGTATGCTATATGAACCAACCGAATCAGCATGATGCACCTCTTGCATACCAAAGGATAGCTGGAGGAAGCGTACCTGAACGTTGCCTTGCATATCCTCGCTTCGAGACGATGCCACGAGGTGGCACAACACTTGCTCACAGCTGTGGATGGCCTATACAAAAAGTGACCTTCACGTCAGTATACAGGAGTGGAGAAGCTGTGCAGACACTTTACGGGTTCGTACCTTCACGTTGACGAACACACGACGACGCGCCTCTTCCACAATGAACCGGCGTAGCGCAAACTGGACGCGCGACGCAAAGTAGTACTGGATCTTGGACTTAAATGCCGTGGACGAGATGCGCAAGTTCGAGAGGTGCGGGTGCGCGTCGAGAATGAAGAGCGGGTGCTGGTCGGTCTTCGCCACCAGCAGGTGGACGAGCGTCGACACCGACTTCTCGACAGCGGCCGCTTCGCTTTCTTGGCCGGCGTGCTTGCGTTCCGGGATCGTGTTGAGCAGTTGCAGCATGAGCGTGAAGCAGTCCACCACGCTGGTCGACGCGCGCACAAAGCCGCTCCATCGCGTCTCCGATCCGAAAAGCGCGCGACGCGCCGGCGCGTCAAACTTGGTCGCGAGCAGCAGGTTCGCAAACTTGAACTGCGTTTCGAGCGCCTCGACTTGCTCATAGGTCGACTCGATGCCGCCGACTTTGCCGGCCGATACTTGCTTCATCGCCTGGTCCATGCGGTTCTTGAGCGCGACCACGTACTGGTCGGCGAGCGGCGCCGGGCTCTGCGCGGACACGGCGAGCGCGCCACCAAAGAGCACATCCGAAACCGCCTGGCTTCCGGCACGCGGCGCGGCGAGCGAGTCCCACACGGCGCCCGTGGCGACGGCGTCCGCGACGGCCTTGTGGTTGGGTCGGAACAGCAAGACGCGGAAGATCGACGCGGCGCTGAGCAGCACGAAGCTGTCAATCGTCGCGCACGTGATATGGAAGACGGCGCGGTTATACCGGAACGCCAGGAGGCTGACGTCGTCGGTGCGCGTGACAAACAGCACGGCACGCGCCAGCACGTACACGAGCACGCCGCGGCGCAGCGCGCGCACGACGTCCTTGATGAGCACGGTCTCGACGATCGAGCGGCGGTCCAACACAAACGGATCTTGGGCCACGCGGCGTTCCAGTGAGATAAACGACACAAACGACACGATACCGCCGACCAGCACAAACGTGCCAAACTGCGCGTCGACCTGGAGCGCCGCGGCGCCGTCGGCGACGAAGCCGTAGGCGACGTGCTTGACCAGCCACGCGTGGAGCAGGCTGAGCGTGAAGAGCACGAGCAGCTGCGGCTCCTGGTGAATGCGCCCCGCGAGTTCCACGAACAAGCAGACCGAGGTCTGGAGCCAGCCGTACACGGCCGACGTGGCCTTGCCGCCGCCGAGCAGCAGCGACGAGTGGGACGCCGAGCTGCCGGGCACCATTACGTACCGCAGCAATACGTGCGCGAGCGAGCACAGCGCGAGCGTAACCGTGAGGAAGACGAAATGGACGACGCCTGGGAACTCAAAGACGCCCTGGAGAGGCGCCAAGCACGCGATGCCCCACGGGAACAGGACGCCGAGGGAGACGACGAGCACGACGCCCGGCAGCGCCTGCTGGAGCCGCTGCTGCAGGTGCGGGAACGGCAGTGCGAGCGTGGACGCGAGGCCGTGAGACGAGCCACTTGACGAGGCCGCGGGCGAGGCCTGTAGCAGCGCGTGGAGCACGGCAAGCGCGTGCGCGACGCCCATGGTGGTTGGCTTTTGGTGGGTTTCCAGCCAGGGGGATGTTTGCCGCCACTGGAAGAGGTTACAGCAGCCAAGGTTACTCTTGGGGATCTGGAATAGTAATTTACGAAAGTAGGCATGGACTCGCGTACTTTGAGGATACTGTACAGTTCACGTGAGGCGGTTGAACTTCCAGTCCTAAAAAAGCGCTTTTCTCGCAGGGGTGTGGAGCTGCTGGGTGAATGCATGCATGCACTTGTTCCGAGTCGACACTTGCGTCATTCGCTTTCGCCCGTGTCCGTTCGTTTGTGGATCCACCAAGAAGAGGACGAGAAATGCTGCGCCACGCGAGCAGCGCCACGCTGCGGCGCCGCCTGGCCATGGGCGAGGAGGTGATCGAGGCGCTCTATGGCCGCAACAAGAAGCCGATCGTCGCGCTCGAGTCGACCATCATCTCGCACGGCATGCCGTACCCGCAGAACCTCGAGATGGCCAAGACCGTCGAGGACATTGTGCGCGCGCAAGGCGCGTGCCCAGCGACGATCTGCATCGCCAACGGCGAGCTCAAGGTCGGCCTGTCCGAGAAAGACCTCAAGATGCTGGCCGAGATGGGCAGCGCCGCGCGCAAGTGCTCGACGCGCGACATCCCCGCCGCCATTGCGCAAAAGTTTGTCGGCGCCACGACCGTGTCGTCCACCATGTGCGTTTGGAGACATATTAACCAATGTGGGACGAATGGAGATGGAGATACTGATGCTGGTATGGGTACAGGCGCATCGCGCACGCCGCGGGCATCCGCATGTTCGTGACGGGCGGCATTGGCGGCGTCCACCGTTTCTCGGAGCTGACCATGGGTACGACCGCTGAACCGTTAGGCTTTATAGGCGAGAAAGAATGTCTACTGACGGTTTCTTGTGCTTTCATTTCGCATAGACATCTCGACGGACCTGATGGAGCTCTCGCGCACGCCCGTGGCGGTCGTGTGTGCCGGGATCAAGTCGATCCTGGACATCCCGCGCACGCTCGAGTTCCTGGAGACCCACTCGGTGCCTGTGGTCGGATACCAGACGGACCAGTTCCCGGCCTTTTTCACGCAGGACAGCGGCGTGAAGGCCCACATCCGCGCCGACACCCCGGGCGAGTGCGCCGAGCTCATCCACGAGAGCATCGGCCTGGAGCTTCCCAACGGCTTTGTGGTTGCCGTGCCCAACCCGAACCCCGTCGACTCGGAACTGATCAGGCACGCCATTGATGTATGCCCCCTGCTCTGTTTGAATCGATAGATGGTGGCGTGGATCGACTGACGATCACGGACGTGTTGTGATAGGTCGGACTCCAGGAAGTCCAGGATCTCGGAATCGAAGGCCAGGCCGTGACGCCCTACTTGCTCAAGCGTTTGAACGAGATCACCTCGGGCGTCTCGCTCGGCTCCAACATCGATCTCGTCATGAACAACGCCAAGGTTGGCAGCCAGGTACGAAGTTTGACTGGTGCAAGGCATTGGCTGATGGCGGACTGTGCCACTCACGTGACAAATGATGAATGCATTGTTTTAGATCGCTCTCTCCCTCTTTGAGTTGGAGCGCGAGCAGGCCGGTGGCGTAATGTACTCGATCATGGACCGCGAGGTGAGCCCGTGATTTGCCAATTTGCTACGAAGTATACCCACTGTACCGGTATCCACGCCCATGGTGTTCATGTTTTTCTCTGTGTCTCTATTTTATTTCTGCATGTATCTGCATTGCGTTCCGGGCGATCTTCCTTGCGGGTATGAACACGAACGGGTTTGCCTCCAACGTCCCGTTCGATGGACTTCGTGTTCTTATCTACTAGGACCCCCGAGGCTCATTGTACGGTGCATCCAGCAATGGCTTGAACGTGCTCGTGGTGGGCGGACTCGTACTCGACATCATCAGCTCGTCGACGGAGCCGATCATCCGCGCGACGTCAAACATTGGAACGATTCGCCAAACGAGCGGAGGTGACGTGACCGGGACTGGTGCAGAAGGATTCATAGGAAGGTGTCTAAATTTTCTCTGGACGATTCGTTTACAGGCGTGGGTCGCAACATTGCCGAGTGCCTCAAGCGTCTTGGTGTGAACCCGCTTCTCGTGTCGTCTATCGGAAGCGACTCGGCTGCCTCCGTGCTGCTTAGCAACCTGCAGGAGCTCGAGCTCGCCACGAACGGGATCCAAATCTCCGATGCGGTTGGCACTGCCGTGTACTCGGCGGTTCTCTGCTCCGCCGGCGATCTCGACGTCGCGATCGCGGACATGCGTGCGCTCGACCAGATTGTCCGTGGGCTTCTCGTTATAATCGTCCTGTCAATTTTCGAGTGGCTAACCGTTTGTTTTGCGGGATGCGATGTAGGACACGAAGACGATTTCGCTCGAGACCATCAAACACTCCAAGCTTGTGGTCGTCGATGGTAATCTGTCGCCACAGGCTCTCCATGACCTCTTGACGCGCGCTGCCGAGACAAACGTGGGCATCTGGTTCGAGCCGACGTCGGTCCAAAAGTCGATGCGCGCTGTCGAAGCCGATGTCGTCGAGCACTTGACGTTCATCTCGCCGAACGGCGACGAACTCGCTGCTATGAGCCACGCCATCCGCGAGAAGAACGGCCACGCTGGTCCTTCGCACGAACGCTTCAAGTTGTCGCAGAACGCGGCGATCCTCCCGCATGACCGCATGACGCAGCTCAAGAACGACAGCTTGACTGGTGAGGACGCTGGTGGTCGTATGGATGATTGGTTCTCTTTGTCGAGTCCAGGCTAACGGCAGGTTCTCAATTATTTCCAGTGCTCTTCGAAATGGCCAAGAACAACAAGAAGATGGAGAAGCATATCATTGTGACCATGGGCAAGCACGGCGTGCTGGTCGCATCGATCAACGTGGACTTTGACAGCATCCAGCACATTGTTGCGAAGAGCAACTTTCCCGTGGATGTGTGGGGGCTCCACCACGTGCGTGACCATGCTGTGGCGATGGTGCACCTGCCAGGCGTGGAGATTGACGTGCTGAACTGCACTGGAGCAGGTAAGCCGACGATGATGGCGACGCTGTGGTTCACGCTGATCACCAAGTTACTGACTCGTGGGGGGTTGTGAATAGGCGACAGCTTGGTGGGCGGCACGGTCTATGGTCTCCTCAAGGACCACGACGTCTACCGGAGCTGTCACCTCGGTATGCTCGCCGCGCGCAAGAGTCTCATTTCGGAGAGCGCCATCAACCCGAACCTCACCCCGGAGGTTTTGGAGACCGAGGCCTGAGAAGTGAAAGTGGCCTGCCTGAACAAATCAGCGCGTGTTCATCAACCGGTTCTTTGTTGATAACTGTCTGGCCCCCTAGGACGATATCCATTGCGAATCAATGACTTCCAAATGCTCCAACGAACAGGTTGCCTGCGCATCATACACAAACATTGGGTGTTTGTACATGACGCCAGATACAGCACGTAGGGCATTCATAACGGTGATGGTGGGCATCGACAACGCAAAGTGCCTCCATCGCTCTTACTGCTCCTGGAATTGGCGGTAGAACTCGCCGATGAGGCGCAGCAGCTCCTTCTGGAGCCCACTGGTGCGCGAGCCGACAAACTTCTGCAGGGCCGAGGCCTGCGCAGCGTCCGCTGGCTTCTTCGACAGCCTGGCCGTAATCTGGATATCCAACATAGATGAACGGTGGTAATTCATCAGTACATAGGAATCGCGCCGAGAACAGCCACGCGATATGGTCATACCTCGTAGTCCTCGTCGTTCGAGATCTCGTTCAGCTGGTAGCTGCCCTTGTACTTGATGCCGTTCACCGTGACCTCGAACGGCAGCTTGAAGCTAAAGTCAAACAGATAGCGCTTCTTGCCACGCACGACGCAGATGCTCGCGTCGCCCGTGATCTTCTCCGGTGCGAGCAACGTCGCGTTGAATTCGCCTTCCGCGAACGTCGTGCTACACAGCAGCTCGGTCCATTTCGCCTAGGTATCATCACATCAGGTCAAACGAAATTCTTAGGATAGCAACACGACAGCCATCGCAATTCGTACCTCTGCCCACTTGGTGAACGTGCGCTCCTCGAACGTGCCAGCAGCGTTCCAGGCCGAGCCTTCGTGGACCACGGGCTTGGCGACCTCGGGCGCGACCTCCACTTTCTTGGGCGCGATGTCGCCAATGAGCTTCTGCTCGTTCTCAGACAGTTCGCGGTGGAAATACGGCAGACCGTTCTTGTAGCCGCGCATGTCGGCGGCCGCGGGGAGGTCCGGATCGTCCGTCACGACTTCCTTACTGCCAGTACTGGCCGAGGCCTTTTTCGAAGTCGAAGTCGAAGCGGAGGCACTCTTGGTCGTGGTCGTGGTCGTTGCCTTGGACGCACTCACGCTGCTGCTGCTAGAGTTGGTCGAATCGCTCGTCGCTGGGCGCTTGCGCGGCGGCTCGGGCTTCTTCTCGGGCTCGGGCTTCTTGCAAATGCGCTTGTGGAACGCCCAGTCGCTCGCCTGGCACGCGCGCGCGCAGTACGACGCCTTCTTGCACACCGAGCACTTGAGCTTGGCGCCAGGCGTGTGGCAGTTGCGGCACGTTTCTGGCACGGGCGCGACCGGCGCAGCCTTCGCCGTTTTGTCCTTGTCGTCCTCCTCCTCGTCGGCGCCAATGTCCTTGAAGCGCGAGTAGTCGTTCGCGTCCACTTTGACCTCGCTGGCTTTCTCGATCACGCTGTTGATGTCAGACGGCGTGGACGCTACGGGCGTGGACCACGCCGACTGGCCGTCCATGAGCGACGTGTCCCAGTCCACGCTCGTCGTGCTGCTGCTGCTTGCCATGGTAATCTCGCTGCGTCTTCCTCCGACGCGCCACTTGTGGCCGCGTGGGTGGCATTGTGCGCAAGACTCAGACCAGCAGCTACCCAATCAATGGATTGTTGAATCAGAGTCAGACACTGATCACCCGAATATCGAAAATTCTCGAAACAGCCTTCTAAACAGTTCTATTTTGCAAGTGAAACAGAGAAACGAACTCACGTGGAATAAATTCGTGCATATTTGGGGGTACAGAAAACGACATATTCTGAGCAAAACCACTCGGGCGGGTGGGAGTCACGGGGATGGCCTTCCTGCCTCGGGGTTGGAACACGGCGCCATGGTGGTCATACTCAAAATCGTTTAGGCGCCGACGCGGGTCGCGCCGATGCGCGGCTCCGGCTCGCTGGCGATCTGGATGCCCGCAGCGACCTCTGGCTCGTCGAGCTTGAACGGCACGATGCTCTCGGCGACCGTGAACTTGGCGCACAGGTCGTTGCCGAGCGTCGCGCCGTACGGGTCGCACACGGTCTCGGGCTTGATCGCGACCACGTAGTCGCCGTTCTCGGCGATGCGCGCAAAGCCCTGGCCGATCTGCGGGCGGAAGACGCTCCAGTCGTAGTAGTCGAGCTTGAACGTCACGGTCTTGGACTCGCTCGGCTTGAGTTCGATCTTCTCAAATTTCTTGAGCATCTTGACTTCGGGCACCGAGATCGAGCGGTACGGCTGCGTGAGGAAGAGCATGACAGTCTCCTTGCCCTTGAGCTTACCAGTGTTGGTGATCTTGACAGTCACGTCCACGCTGTCGGTCACGCCGGCGACCTTGTTCTTGGAGAGCTTGAGCTCCGTGTACTGGAAGTTGGTGTAGCTGAGACCAGCGCCAAAGTCCCACTGCATGGCGCAGTAGCCGTTCGCGCACTGTGTGCTCACACGGTGGTTGTACGGGATGTCGACGTTGGCCGGGTCCTTGGGGTACGTGATCGGCAGACGACCGCTCGGGTTCGTCTTGCCGTAGAGAATCTCGGCAATCGCGAGACCACCGGCCTCGCAAGGAAGCATGGCGTTGATCACGGCGTGGACACTCGACGGGAGACCGTTGAGCAGACGCGGGCGACCACCAACAAGCACGACGATCACCTTGGTGCCCGTCGAGGCGAGCGCCTTGACGTACTCGATCTGGCCCGCCGGAAGCGCAAGATCATCAATGTCACCGGGCTTCTCAGCATACGTGGCCTCGCCGATGACAGCGACGGTGTACTGCGACTTGGCGGCCATCTCCTTGGCCTTGGCAAGGTCCTCGGCCGAGTACGAACCGTCGGCCTTGAGGCCGTTGAAGTACGAGATCGAGGAGCTGGCGCCCTGCTGCTGCTGGTTGCCGTTCTGCTTAGCGATCGTCTCGAGGCCCGTCTTGATCGACATGCCGTTCGGGTACATCTCGTTACCCGAGAATCCCTGCCAGCGGATGGTCCAGCCGCCGCACAGGTTGCCAATGTCGTCGGCCGAGTGGCCCGTGAGGAAGATCGAGGCCTTGGCCGGAATCGGCAGCACATTGTCCTTGTTCTGGAGCAAGACGATCGACTCGCGTGCCAGGTCCAGCGCTACCTTGCGGTCCTCGGGCTGGCCGACCGTCGCGACGTTGGCCTTGCCGGGCACGGGCGTCTCGTACAGGCCCAGCTCGAGCTTGACCTTGACGATGCGACGCGCCGACTCCCGGAGACGGTCGAGGTACTCCGGGTTGGTCTTGAGCATCTCCTTGGCGTAGCCGATGAACGAGGTCTCGTACGGCACCATGCTCATGTCGAGCGACGTGCGCGTGAGCGAGAGACGCACGGCCTCGGCGCGGGTCTTGGCCACGCGGTGGAACGAGTTGAGGTTGTCAATCTCGGCCCAGTCCGTGACCACAAAGCCGTCAAAGCCCAAGTCGTTACGCAGCAAGTCGCGTAGGATCTTGGGGCTCGCGATGACCGGCTCGCCGTTGATCGAGACGTAGTTCTCCATCGCGGTCTTGACGCCGGCCTTCACGGCGGCGATGAACGGCAGCGTAAAGTAGTTGAGCAGGTCGTAGTCCGACATGGAGACGCCGTCCTTGTCGTGACCCGTGGGGGTCTTGGAGTACCCGACGTAGTGCTTCATGCACGCGGCGATCTCCTTGTTGGACTGCATGCCCTTGATGATGTTGGAGCCCATGACCGAGACCAAGTACGGGTCCTCGCCAAACGTCTCAAAGGTACGCGCCCACAACTTGTTCTGCGAGATCTCGAGGATCGGACCAAAGATCCACGAGATACCACCAGCGGCCGTATCCTTGCCCGTGATCGCACCCATCTTCTGGACGAGGTCCGGGTTAAACGACGCGCCGGCGTTGATCTGCTGGCCGAACAGCGTCGCGTTCTGGACGTACACGGCACCGTGGACCGAATCGACGCCGTAGATGATCGGGTGGCCACCGTTCTCCTTCATGGAGATCTCTTGGATGCGCGTGGTGATGTTGCGCCACTCGTCGGCGGTCCAGCCGTACTTGTTGCCCTTGGGGCCACCGGCAAACGGGCTGTTGAGGAACGAGCCGACTTTTTGCTTGGCAAACTCGGTGACCTTGGCCTCGTCGAGCACGCCGTCGCCCGTGAGTAGCGAGTCAATGTTGATCTGGGTCATCTGGCCAAGAATGTCGTCGACCGTGAACTTGGACACGATCTCTTCGGCGCGCTTGGTCATGTCGGTCTGCGCGACCACGACGCCCGCGAGCGCCGTCACGCACAGCGCCTTGAACCACGACGTGAGCATCTTGGATGACGAGTCTGGCGATCACGAGAATACCACGGCGACGCAAGGCAAATTGCAGAATGATCCGATGGCTTTCGTTCCCACTCTCAATGAGAGAGAGAGAGAGCGTCTTTCCGCCGCCATGGGACCCACGAGGGTGACTGACACGGCGTCACCACGGCAGGGGCCAAGGGCGTCCGCTCGGGCCCACGGCGCCATCGTCCCACGCGCACACGGGGACCATGGCGGGCATGGATGGTGTCACGCCGGCCCTCCCCTCCCCCAGCTTCAAGCACGCGCGTCCGGTCCTTGCGCCCTTGAAGCATCCACACCGTGCGCAATGTACAGAACAAAATAATCGACGCGCCGAGTTGGTCAACCCCGGCACGCCGACCATGCACAGACAGACAGGGCAGACAGGCCACGAGGGCGCCTCTCCACTCTGCCAGTGGCGCGCGTGATCCGCGGCTTCCACGGCCGCCGCGATTATTCGCACAGGTGTCATAGCATTGAAAACACATTCGTTGGTGGGAGGCATGCGCTACATTTACCAAGACCGAAGTCTTCGAGAGTCCGGTGCTCTACACAAGTGTTCCCCTCGTCCTGTGTACTGTACTCATCCTGGATCTCACAATCGGACTGGAAACGCTGATGGCAGAACTGCAAATCCATCAAGGAATCGCATCAAGGATTATCGACACCAACTGTACTGGGTTCCCCTGTGCCTTGCGTTACACTACACTGCCGTTTTGTATGGAGATTGGCGCCCAGTATTGACACGCAATCGATCGGGGGCCTGTCGCTCGCTCTGTCTTCGCTGCTTCGTGAAAAGGCGGGAATGGGGAGAGGAGAGCGGACTCTTGGGTGCACATGATGGGTGTCGCTCAGGAACGATTTTGGGGGCCCGAACTGCAACGTGTCATGTACTGCGCAGAATATTATATCCCAGAGGTGTTACCTGATACAAGGGTCAGAAGCGCGGAGGGGGAAATCATGACCGCATCAACTTTGGGAAGAATTCACCATTTGGCATGTGCATTGTCGGGCCCCTCGCAGCGAGATCCCACAGTCACGGTTGAAGTTCAGGACAACAGGGATTCTCGCGTGAGGCACGCACTCCACAAAGGCAGGCTCAACAAAGAACAATCGACCTAATCTCAGCCCACACACATTGGCAGTCGTGTTCTAGCTGGGCTGTGTGTGAGCCTCGTATCCTCAGTGGTTGCCATGCATTCCTGACTGAAGGAGGTTTGCTGATTACGTCCATGGGCGGCCCCCATTGGGTGCCCGTGGCGCTGGCGCCGTTTGGCACTCAGTGCGAACCGCAAGATGGGAGCGACAGCATGTACTAACCCTGTATCTGTCGTCTTTGGCTCTGTGGCTCCTCCTCTTCGAGGACCCGTGTTGACACAGATCGGCGGTGAGCGTCCGTGTGTGACCAAGCAACGGGACAGTGGGCTTGGGCCCGCCGCCGTGGGAAACAATCCAGGAGGCCACTTTTTTCGAGCGAAAATGTCGACGTTGGAAACTCTCGCCCATATCCTATTCCATACCATGCCCTTGCCTAACCGGGATATATAATTATACAGTGTCTGCAGACATCACGGCGAGCCTGATGGCTTTGTCCAGCAGGCGACGTGGTCTCCATCGTGTCCACGTGGATTTTGAATCGCGAGGGGAGCGAAGATGTACGCGAGTATGAACCCAAGCCGCTTCGGAGTGAAAGCGTGGACGCATCGCACCCACGCAACTTCGTGAGTCCTCTCCTCCATGGGATCGCCTTGGATTCAGTTAGAGACGTGCGATATGGAACCTAGTCGAATCCCTCGATGGCGTCAGCGTGCGAGTGGGATAATACCGATGATGGCTGCGTCGCAAGTTGCATGGGTCCACAAGTCGAGATGCACTGGAGTTTGTGGCGCCAGGCTTCCGCGGAAACCTCGCTCGAAAGTGCGAGATTTCCAGCTCTCTATTCTGTGCATCCCTGGTCTCCGCCTCCGATGGACAGCGTGTTGTTGATCCTTTGGTCGTGGCGATCGCTTGGCTCTTGGCATGAAGTTGTGCACTGCGGTCATGCCGATCGAGTATTGTACCAGTGTCTGTATGTATGGCAAACGTTGCTGTCTCATGGGTCCGCAGCTCCCAGTACACGGTAGCGCTAGCAGAAGTTCAGTTGCTCCGTGTCTTTAGACGCAAGGCAGTCTTTTGTTTCTTGATCCTGGGGAAAACGACACACAGTACTGTACTATAGCTTACTCCTGCCAGTCTGACGGGGAAACAAGTAGATTCGATCAGAATGCACTTGGATTCCCATCATGTACTGATTGCAAAGCATGTGCCGCGATCTTGCTCAGCATCGTCACCGTTAGGGTCGAGGACAAGCGCTCGCAGACAACCCACGCTTGCCTCCCCTTCCGGCGTCAACACTCGTGCCGTTTCGTTCTCGAAGAGCTACTTCGAAGTACAGTACACGCAGAGGACGTACATGCGTGCCCTAGTGCAGGTTGGTTGGGCAGTTCACAAAGGGAGAGCGCCAACCGAATTCATTCCCACGGCTGCAAAGCAATTCGGCACCGACAGCTACTGTACAGTACCGTGTACGTACAGTACTGTGCGCAGCCAACAACTGCTCTGCATCACGATACAACATCACGCAATACCGAACATACATTGCGCAGCACCGGACCGGTATTACTACTGTACCACATACACTGCAGAATGGAATGACACCTCTTTGACAGCGACAAGGCGAGACGCAGCGCTCCAGAGACCGGAGAACTCTCGAGTGAAAGGATTCGTGGCCGGTACATTTACACTATTTTATGTGTGCAGAATTCCCCATCGGATCAGTGTGCCAGTCTATTAGCGAAACCGTGGATGGCGCCTGGTACTATTGTACTGTACGATGCCTTTCGACAGCCAAATGGGATCCTGGCCACCAGCAGAATCCTAGGCTACAATGTACGATTAGACTTTCCATCAGTGCCGTCGGCAGGAGGCAAGGTTACACGGGGGAAGATCCACAAGCGTAATCTCCGTAGCATCTCCCTCCACCGTGGAGTCCACGCCAGAGCCGAATTTTTCGGTTCTGGTCTCGTGAGAACAGAATGGTCGAATATCTCTACCATATGGTTCCGCACATAGATGAGACTGACCCCATCTTCGATGGCGCATCTATGTACAGTAGGAGACACACAGAAGACAGCGACCTCATGAACATAGACGGGGCGGAATATCGCTTCAGTTTTAGGGCGAACTGGTGCTGGTCACCATCGTGCATGCACGATAGACACCGTGTGTATTGTCGTACACTCACTGGTCGATCGCAGGGGAAACCGTTGCTACAACCGTTGCTACATACTGCACATGCAACATAGTGTCAACTGTCTGAACGGAGCACAGAGTGGATAATCCTCAGCATGATGAACGCCATCGGAGGGAGCTCACAGGATTTCGATTTGCTGCAGACAATGGTTGTTGAGCCACTCCCCCAGTTGTACATCTCCAAGACGGACCAGTTCATGACCAAGCGGCAGGGAGTACTAGTAGGCAAGTCATCATCCCCATGGGGTAGGACAAAGGTTTGGTGGTTTGGGCGGCCGAGGTGCTGCCGTCAGTGCCAGTTGAAGCTAGGAGCAGGCACAGCTGGTCATCAGCGCACGTCGTGGGCCACTTCGACACACCTATCAACGTGCCTCAAGGAGCTCCTGTGTGTCTTTCCGGGACTCCATTCACTGTCTGCTTGCATATTGTCCCGAGGACTACCTGAGTGGGCCTCCCCTACTGTAGGGGAGGCCCACAGATCATGATAGCACTAAGGCCCTGTAGGGCCCCTACAGGGCCTTAGTGCTATCATGATCTGTCTGCCAACTCGATCAGACCTTCCCGCTTCGCCACTGACCAGCGCCCAGCACTTGATCTTTCATTCTTCAATTTGCTCCGCTCCGCACCCACCCCGAGAGGAAGAACGAAATCCAAGATGCTCACGTCGTGGTGCAAAGCGCTCTTTGTCGCGGCGCTCGGGCTTGCAGTCATGCCACAAGCATCGGGCGCCCAGTCGGATATCGACAAGCGTGCTGATGAAATCGTCTCCAAGTTTACACTTGATGACATCCTCGGCCAGATGACCCAGATCAACATCGGCCAGGTGCTCAACGGAGACGGCACGCTCGACGAGGCTAAGATAGAGGCATTTGCCAAGCAGAAGGTCGGCTCGTACCTCAACAGCGCGTTTGACGGTGGCGCGAAGGGCAACAAGTACGGCTGGACCGCAGACGAGTGGCGCAATGTCGTCACGCGCATCCAGAACATATCGATGGCTGAGAACGGCGGCCACCCGATCATCTACGGCGTCGATTCGGTCCACGGCGCAATCTACGTGCAAAACGCGACTCTGTTCGGCCAGCAGATCAACGCCGGTGCGTCGTTTAACCCTGGCCTCGTGAAGAAGATGGGCGAGATCGCTGGTCGCGACACCGGCGCGGGCGGTATCCACTGGATCTTTGGTCCGATCCTCGAGATCTCGCAGAACAAGTTGTGGTCGCGTACCTTTGAGACCTTCGGTGAGGACCCGTACTTGGTGTCGGTCATGGGCGCCAATATTATCAAGGGCATGCAGTCCAACAAGCACATTGCTGCTTGTATGAAGCATTACGTCGGCTACTCCAAGACCCCCACGGGCCACGACCGTGATGGTGTCACGATGTCGGACTACGACCTGCTCAACTACTTTACGCTGCCGTTCATCGCCGCCGTGAAGGCCGGCGTCAAGACCGCGATGGAGAACTACGTGTCGATTAACGGCGAGCCAGTTGTTGCCAACACCAAGATCCTGCGCGACCTCATCCGCACGGACATGGGTTTTGAAGGCTTTATCGTCACCGACTGGGCCGAAGTGGCCAACTTGAACTCGTTCCACCGCGTGGCCAAGACGCCCGCCGAGGCCGTGCGGATGTCGCTCACGCGGACGTCGCTCGACATGAGCATGGTGCCGTACGACGCGTCGTTCGTGGGGTACGCCAAGGAGATGCTCAAGACCAACCCGGAGTACTTTGACCGCCTCCGCGAGTCGGCGCGCCGAATCGTCAAGGTCAAGCTTGAGCTGGGCTTATACGAGACGCCCGTGCCCGGCAAAGATGATGTCGCCAAGATTGGCCAGGCCAAGGACCGTGACGTGGCGCTGGCGTTGGCCCGCGAGTCGGTGGTGCTTCTCCAGAACAACGACAACGTGCTGCCGATCCCGCAGACGTCCTCGGTGTTCTTGACGGGCCATTCGGCCCACGACATTGGTAACCTCTGCGGTGGCTGGACCATCCGCTGGCAAGGGTACTCGGGTAACGAGATGTACCCGAACGGCAAGTCGATCAAGATGGGCATGGATGAAATTGTCGCTAAGTCGAACTCGAGTACGAGCTCGGTCTCGTACTTCAACGGGCTCAAGGCCGACGGCTCCTACGCGGCCGCAGATCTCGCCAAGGCCAAGGAGATGGCCGCCAAGTCCCAGTACACGGTTGTCGCGATCGGCGAAGCCACGTACGCCGAGAAGCCCGGTGACATTGATGATCTTGCGCTCCCGGCCGGTCAGATCGAGTACGTCAAGGCGCTCGCCTCAACGGGCACCAAGGTGATTGTCGTGCTGGTTGGTGGACGCCCGCGTCTGCTCAACGGATTGCCTTCCAGTGTCCACGCCGTGATCAACGCCATGCTTCCTTGTGAGGCCGGCGGCCAAGCGATTGCCGAGATCCTGTACGGCAAGACGAACCCAAGCGGCCGTCTGCCGATCACGTACCCCAAGGACCCGGCCAACGTCGACATCCCGTACAACCACCGTGTGAGCACACAGTGCGCGAACGGCTACTGCGCCATGCAGTGGGACTTTGGCGCTGGTCT
>JAADXJ010000100.1:0-45190 GCA_023337735.1 Pythium biforme | reverse complement strand
GCTGAAGGTCGCGCCGATGTTGATGGACCAGTAGAACCAGTTGAAGAACGAGTCCTTTTCGGCGCGCTGCGCGGGGATGTCCATGTCAAACTGGTCGGCGCCGAGCACGACGACGTTGGGCTTGATGCCGCCGGCGCCGAACGCGACGCCGCCAAAGAGCCCAATCATGAACAGCGGCAACGACGCAATGGTCGGGAGAGACGCAAACACACAGAGCGCGAGCCCCGCGAGGTAGAGGAGGCAGAACGCGACGATCGTGCGGAAGCGGCCGAGGTGTTTGTCGGCGACGTACGCGCCGAGCAGCGGCGTGAGGTACGAAAGCGAGGTGAACGCGCTGTTGAGCTCGGTCGCGAGCACGCTGTTCAACCCCAAGTTCTTGCGGAAGAAGATGGGCAGCGAGCCGGTCAGTCCATAGTACGCGAGCCGCTCGCAGAACTCGGTCACGAGAATGAACGAGCAGACGCTGAGGATGATCGACTTGGGTTTGTCAGAGGACGAGGACGACCCGTCGTTGATGGGCAGCAGCGCGCGCGCCTCTTCGCGGCGCTGTGCCTTGACGGCGGCCTCGGTGGGTCGCGCCATCGGCGTCGGGCGATCGTCGACGGAGGGAGCACAGGAAGCAGCGAGTCCTTCTGTTGCCACGCATGGAGAAAAAAGCAGAACGGAAAAAGAGGATTTCGGTGGGTGTGGTCCACACCATACCAACAAAGCGGAAGTGAATACCGGTATGCGAATTTTCAAATCAACGGTGGTAGAAACCGGTATTCATACCGGTTGGGACTCGACCTGTGCTTTGCCCTCGCAGTTTGCCGCTTTTTCCGCGTCAACCAAATTGGCGAGAGATCGGCGGCAACAACGCCCAACGAACCGAACGGGGGCACCCTTGCTGGCGGCGAGTCATGGCGGGAAGCGTTGCGAAGGCGCGGAAGACGCGCGCGGGAGATAGTCCCTCGGCGGTTAGAGGTGTGTCTAACGGCTCGCGTCGTGTGGGCGGTGCGAATCGTGTTTCCACGGGCTCGCCCGACACGACGAGCGACGCCGACGAGGACGACGAGGACGACCACGTGGAGAGACCGACGGCGACTGCCAACGGCAAGCGCAAGCGCGCGTCCACCGTAGAGCGAGATGGGGAGGAAACCAAAGACGGAGACGAGACGGAGGACGACGAGGCCGCGCTCGCGTTGTCGCAGCAACTGCCACACGACTCGGAGACTGGCGGCAAGAGCGACAAGAGCACCGAGATGGGCGTGATCGAAGAGATCTACTGCGAGAACTTTATGTGCCACCGCAAGATGCGTGTGCAGTTGGTGCGTTGGTGGTTGGTCGACGGTGGAGGTTTTTTGGGGTTCAACGGGCTGATCGGGAGTTCTGTTTTGGTTGCGTGTGGTAGTCGCCCCACATCAACTTTATCACGGGCGAGAATGGCAGTGGCAAGAGTGCGATCATTGCTGCGATCCAGGTGCGTCATTTCCGCCCAGCAAGGTTGTTGGCGTGTGCGTCGCAGTCGTTGAGCCGTCGGTCTCTCTCTCTAGATCTGTTTGGGTGCAAGTGCGCGTAGCACGCACCGTGGCAAGAGTATCAAGAACCTGATTCGCCACGGCCACGAGGGCAACGCGCTCGTGCGTATCACGCTCCGGAACGACGGTACGCCTGCAACGAGAATATTTTGGCGGGAGTGTACCCACTTCTGTACTCACTCATTGTGTACCGCAGCTGCCAAGGAGGGCGATGCGTTCCGCCCACAAGTTTTCGGGAAGAAGATCATCGTGGAGCGACTCATCCGCCGCGATGGCTCGGCTGAATATCGTCTCAAGAACGAGCACGGTATCCTGGTCTCGAAGCTCAAGAACGACCTGGACGCCATGCTGGACCACCTCAACATCCAGGTTCGTTTGAATAGTAGTACGACACCACGTGCGATGTACGTGACTCACGGTTACGTTTTTGACACTGCAGACCGAGAATCCGTGTGCGATCCTCGACCAGGAAAACGCGAAGCTCTTCCTCAAGGGTAACCCGACGGACAAGTACAAGTTCTTCTTGCAGTCGACTGATCTGTACAAGATGCGCAACACGTACGGCAAGATCGACGAAGATACGCGTAACTTGTCAGACTCGGTGCTCCGACGCGAAAAGGTGAAACTCACTGCTCTGCATGACGCCATGGACGAGGCTGTTCAACGATGGGAAGAGGCGCAGAGCATAGGTATGCTCGAAGAAGAGTTTGTGCAGGTCAAGAAGGAGCTCGCTTGGTCTTTTGTACACGAAAAAGAACTCGAGGCCGAGAAAATTGCCAAGAAGATGCGGATAAAACAGCGTGACGAAGAAGAGATCCGCGAGAAGTACGACGATGTAACGAAGATGGTGTGTGCACTCGAGGCCAAGCAGAAAGAGAAGAACGACCAACTGGAGAACATCACGACACGTATCAAAGGGGTGCAGCGGCGTAAGGAAGAGGCGAAGAATGCCATCCGTGAAGCCCGACGACCGTTGCACGCGCACAAGGCAGAGCAGAAGCAAATCCAACAGCAACGGGAACGCACGAAGCAGCGTATCGAACGTCTCGAGAGAGATATTGAGCACAAGCGACGTGAACACGATGCGATGATTCGCAATCGTATGCAGCGCAATGATGAGATGCGAGAACGTATTGAGCGGACGCGTCGCGAGCTTGATCAGATTGCGCATGACCTAGAACAAGCCAAGCAGGCTGCTCACGGTGGTTCCAATGATGATCTTGATCGACTCGAGCAACAGTACGACAACTGCGTGCGCCAACTTCGCGATGCAGATAGTGAAATTTCTCGTGTCCAGAGCCGAATTTCCGGCCTGCGGTCGCAGAATCGTGACTCGCTCGCAATTTACGGAAACAAGATACCGCAGCTGCAACAACTCATCCAAGAGAATCTTCACCGCTTTGCTGCGCCTCCTATCGGTCCGCTAGGCATGTATGTCAAACTACCAGAGCGGTACAAGCACCTCGCTGTCGCCATCGAAGTCGCGTTGAAAGGCTCACTGCAGAGCTACCTCGTCGTCAATGGCAAAGACAAGGCGTTGCTAGACGATCTGAAGCGGCGGATAAAATGCCCGCCAAACCAGGCGACAATTATCATCGCTAAGCGCAGTGGTCGACGATACAGCAACTTGCGCGTCCCCGAGGGTTCGCTTGCTGACCACGCAATCTGCAACATCCTTGAGGTGAGTGACGACGAAGTATTCAACGCGCTCGTGGATGTTTGCAATACGGAAGGCAAGTTGCTCTATGACAAGCGCGACGTGGCTGAGCGGGAGGTGCTGCGCGGCCAGAGCGGGAATTTGCGAATGTCCTCGAACTACATCACAGAAGTCTACCTCCCTAGCGGCGACCGCTTCCAAGTGCGCAAAGGAAACTTGTCGTACATTGCGAACAAGCAACAGCGCCGAAGTTCGATTATTTGCGTGGATGTCGAAGGCGAAGTGCGCGAGCTCGAGCAGCGTCTGGAGTATTTGCAGGGCAACTGCGACATGATGCGTCGCGACGAAGCGCGGATGCGCCGCGAGCGGGAAGACTCTGCGCGCGACAGGCGGCATCAAGGCGACCGGCTAAACGAGCTGACGCGTCGGTTCAACCAGCGACGTGTCCAGCTGCGCAACCTTGAGGATGAGCTAGCCGATGATGTGCAGCAAAATACCTTGGACACGACCGTGCTTGAGGACGAAGTCATGGAGTCCAAGCGCGAGATCACGGCATTCGATGCACGCCACGCAGAACTGGAACAAATGCTTTCGAAGTTTAATCCAGATTTGGAAGGTTTGCTGAAGGAGGTTGACGAGTACACGGCAACCGAACAAGAACTATCTGCTGAAGTCGCGGAGCTGCAAGAAGACGTGGACGCGGTGTACAAGCACTTAAGCGAAGAAAAGGTCAAAGAGTTGCGATTCGAGAGAGAGGCAGGGGCGGCCGGTGAGTTTGTGGCCCAGTGGAAGACAGAGTTGGCCAAGATTCGCGAGGATTGCGAAGAGTTGAGTGAGAAAGCTATGGCCGTTTGCGATAGCGATGAACGCATCGAGGTTACGCAAACGCACGACTTTTACGGCAAGCGACTGACCGATATCAAGCGCAAGATTGACAAGGAACGCAGTCGCTTCCAGGGCATGGACCTGAACGATCTTCTGATGGACAAGGAAGAGAAAACATTCAAGTACATGACGAAGCAGAGCACCTATGACGTGTTTGCCGGTAATGTTGAGAAGGTCCGGTCAATGCTCGAGGAGCGTCAGCGCGTGTGGGCGATCCTGCGCAAGGAAATCGCGAGTCGCACGTCGCAGGAGTTCAACAAGTACATGAACATCAACAGCTTTGCTGGCAGGTTGAAGTTTCGTCACGATGAACAACTGCTCGAGATTGCCGTGCTCCACAACGACAAGGGGCTCACGAAAAAGTCGCAAGTCACGGACATGAAGGAGCTTTCCGGCGGAGAGCGGTCGTACACGCAAGTGTCGCTGCTGTTGGCGTTGGGTGAGAGTATCGAGTGCCCGTTTCGCGTCATGGATGAGTTTGACGTGTTCATGGACTCGGTGAACCGCGACATGACTATTCAGCTGCTCGTGGACGCCGCCAAGCGCGACAGCAAGAAGCAGTTCATCTTCGTCACCCCGAACGACCTCAGGTACGTGCTGGGATCACTGGGTTTTGTTGTGGTGTGGGACTCAAGCCTAACTCTCTCTTTGTATATGATTTTGCGTAATTTAGCGCATTGCGTCGCGACCCGAAGGTCAAGATCCAGAAAATGGACCCACCGCGCGACCGGCTCAACGCGGAGCAGCAAGCGTGAGGAAAGGAAGCTTCCACGCAGTACCAGTAAGCATTCATATTCGAGCAGTGTAGGAAAGGTTGGGGTAATTGCATGATGCATATTTGCGCATTTTCGGTCGAGTGTGACCTTGGCTCATCGTGAGTGCATCTTGCCCAAGAACGGAAAGCATTTAGGTGTGGCGCATGCCATACTTATTATAAATAATACGCATGGCATGTGCCCTGGCTCATCAAAAACACGATTACACCTCTCTTTGCAGGTGCATTTCAAGTACACGGCATCCAAACGGAAAAAGCGACGGCGTGAATAAATGGCATTTAGTGTCGTTACTTCAGCGAATAGTGATGGGATACGAAGAGAGACCGGACGATCCAGGTTAGTTGAGCGGCGTCGAGGCCTTGACGAACGCGTCGTTCTCCTCTTCGTGGTCGCCATAGTTCTCAATGTTCTTGCCCTTGGGCTCGTAGCCAAACAAGAGCGTGATCACCGCGATGAAGAGCATGACGCCGCCAAAGAACCACATGATCGAGTGGATCGAGAAGCCCCACGAGTTGAGCATGTCCGCGCAGAGGTACGGGCCGCTGAAGGCGCCGATGCGGCTAAAGCCACTCGGGTAGGCGGCACCAATGCCACGGATCGCCGTCGGGTAGTTCTCGGGCGTGTACGAGTACACAAGACCCCAGGCACCGAGCAAGAAGAACGACAGTGCCGACGCCGTGACCATCACCGGCGTGGCCTCGCCGGGCACGTACGCGAACGCGATCGCCGCGACAAACGAGCCAAAGAGGTACAGCGAAAGCGTGCGGCGACGGCCCAGGATTTCCACGAGCCATGCGGCCGAGAAGTAGCCCGGCAGCTGGAAGAACACGATGACGAGCATGCGGCCCGGCGTTTCGTTGATGTTGTAGCCGGTGGCGCCAATGAGACCCGGGAGCAAGATGAAGACGGCGTAGTAGGCCATCGAGATGCCAAACCAGAGCGTCCAGAGCACGGTCGTGCGCACCGAGAACGGGGCCTGGAAGAGCAGCTTGATGCATTCCAAGTGCGAGTCCGGGAGCACAAAGTTGCTGCGGACAAATGGCGCCGTGTCAACGTCGCGCTTCTCGTCGTACTGGATACCGTGGGCGCGCTCAATCTCCTCGACGATCGCAACGGCCTCTTCGTAACGACCGACGCTCGCGAGCCACTTGGGCGACTCCGGGATGTAGAAGCGGACCACGACCGAGTAGACAACCGGGATGCAGCAGATGTAGAACATCTCGCGCCAGCCCGTCTCCGGGGCAACGTAGAAGGCCATGATGACCGCGAGCATGCCGCCGACGGCCCAGAACGACTCGAGCACGACAATAATCTTGCCACGCGTCTTCTTGGGGCTCAGTTCCTGCACAAGCGTCGAGGCCACCGGCAGCTCACCGCCGAGACCGACACCGCCGAGGATGCGGAAGGCCGTGAGCGACGTGATGCTCCAGCTGGCGCCGCAGAGACCGAGCGCAACGAGGAAGATGAGCAGCGTGACCATGAACATGGGGCGACGACCGTACTTGTCCATGAGCGAGCCAAACAGGAACGCGCCAAAGAACGAGCCGACAAACACGGCGCCGCCGAGGAACGACTCCTGGTGCGCGCTCATGGTGATGTCTTCCTTGATCATGCCGCCGACGTAGATGAACACGAGCGTCTCCATGGCATCCATAGCCCAGCCCACACCGGACAGCAGGATGAGGCGGATGTAGTACCAGGAGAGGCCAAAGCAGAGGCCCTTGTCCTGCTCACCGACGGCGTCGATGCGGCGCGTGATGCGGTGCACGGCCTCGATGTTGTCGAGCGGCTTGGAGGCCAGCGCCTGCACGTCCGTGGGGGAAGGAGCGAGCATCTCGGACGAGCACGGAGGGTCTTCTTTCCGGACCGAAGGTGGGTCTTGGTGCCGACTTGGGGAATTGAAGAATGCCTTCTCTGTGTGTGCTCGTTGGCGACTCCGGACGGGCCCGGCACTGGACCGCGGCAAACTCTGGACCTCGGATGGCGGCCACGCCGGACGCTGGATTGATTGGGTGCGTGGTCCGGTCTTCTTTCTTTCTCCACCCCTCACTCTCTGCCTCCACCTTCGCACGAACACGCTCGCGGTCCCCTACCCGCAGACCGCTGGTTGGACCACTCCCAACTGTACATACGCTTGCGCAGAGGAACACAGACGGGGCGACGGCATTCGCACATGACATGGAAATTCTTCCCGCGGTGAAGCCCCATTTGCACGCTGTGCCACGACCAACAAATCCATCCAGCAAAGCGAGCCACGATTTTGTAGGCATTTTTCCAGAGGTGTTGAGACGAAAGCCCCCAAGAAGAACATTCCCAGCGATCTTTTCTCCACCGTCTACCGTGTGTGGATGGATGGATTGACGAGCGATACAATAGCTGGACGGCTGTGGACGGAGGTGTCTAAAATTTAAAACGGTTCTCGAGAGACAGGGACGGGCGGGAGCGTCTGTGCTGAGCTGTGTTCTTGTGAACTTAGCTCAGACGTGTATCTCAGTGCGAAACAAGCTCACATATCCAGCAGCCACCTGCAGCAAGTGTATATACTTTATTTGGTACCCGCCATGCACCGTACCCACTGGACATTTCATCTGTCCGCACCAGGTCGCTAAACGACTGGCATGCGTTGCATTCTCCCGCAGCGGGAGATCCTGGCCTTTGCTACATGCATGCATGGAGTCCACCTCTGATATGGCAGGCAGGTGGTCAGTGACCACCTGCCGAGTGACCAGTGGTCACTTGTCCGGAGCTGCAAGTTGCCTCTGTTGTCGTAGGAACAAGCTGCCCCCGCATGAGCAGCTGGATCCTCCGGATCCGACCGAGCCGGGTCGAGATGCATGCGACTGTGAAACCCTTTTGAAGGATCTCCGGACGAGCGGTGGGAGAGCGTACACCTGGAGAAAATGGAAACTTGTGAAGAAGGACCTCGGAAGAAGACGTGGTGGCCCCACTGTACACTGCATCAAGAGCGTGGAGGAAGGTGGTCCCGCCCCAATCAACTTTTTGGGAGCGTACGCTTTCCTGCGGGCTTGGCACCCGCAGTCAGCGCACGGCTGAAGGTCTGATTCACACCATACTAAGACATACTAAAACGACTGTGGTGGCAGCGCGGGAAGAGAGTCCCTCGCGTGGCCGCCAGCGCGATGGATGAGGGTACAGCTGAGACTCAGCTGTACCTGAGTGGAGCAAGTGGATCCGCGGGCACGATCGCTTCTTCCCTGTGAATGAGTGGGGGCCGCACGGCCGCCAGCCACAGCGTCAACCACAGCGCGAGCTGCAGCGAGTGGCGCCGCATTGGGTTCGTTCGTATCTCTCTTGGCGATGCAAGCTGAATCAGGATCGTTGGGCGGCCATAGATTCGAGCACGTTGCGGTCGGCATTGGCGTTCGGGCTGTGGTGTTTTACTGAGTCTTTCGAACCATTTTGCACGGCGCCCAACATGCATTGATGACCGCGGCTTCGAAGTCCCTGCGGTTTGGCTTACAGGGGGATGCGCGTTCATACCACCAGGGTTGTCCAGTCAGTGCACACATACAGTGCCACTGTAGACAGTCCCTGTCTGCTGCACACGCGTGCTCATCCACCATCTGGTGCATTATGATTGGCTACATACAAAGTGGCGTTTGGCATGCGGGTAGGGCTGTCGATGGTGCACCACAGACAGGCCGCGAGCCAGTGGACAATGAGATACTATACTGAATGCTAGTTACTTGAAACCCGGGCGGGTTTGTCGTTTGCCAATAGATGTGCAAACCCACCCATTTCGTTCGATCAGCTTAACGCCAAACGTCCATGAAAGCAAAAGCGTGCGTTAGGAAAATGAGATGTTATCAGTTTTGTAACGCAAGCGCTTGGGAACATGGCTACAGGTAACGCGAGCACATGGCCGCATGGCTACATGGAACCCAAGAGGCCGATTAGCGAGACGTCGGCGACGGCTGCGCGCATGGTGATGACGACCACGGAGGTGCAACCTCATACATTGGTCACGGAGAGCGCCTCGAACCAAACTGCACAGCACGTTCCGGGAGAGCGCGTTTATCAGGGCCAAGTCTAAACCGACCATGGCAGTCCACAGTTCAGTACGCTCTTCCCTTGACCAGTGCGCCGCTGAGCACACTGTGACTCGCGGGTAGACAAACGAGCAGGCAGCATGTCCACGCCGTGGTGCTTCGCGCGGTTGGATAGACCGAGCGTGTGGACGTGAAGTGGCCCGCATCAACGAGACGACGCAGCGGGCAATAGATGTTGAACTGGAGGCTTTGCTCGTGCGTGGGCGAGGCAACTACGATCTGCAGCCACGACAGTTTGGTTGTGGCTGTATCGTCCGGCTCCACCTCGTTGTCATTGTCGTTCTGCCTGCCGCCCCAGTCGCTGTTGTCGACATCGGAAGGATAGACGCCATCGTCTCCGTCCGCGTCAGAATCACTGTCAGCATCCGTCGGCTATCGGCTCGGCGTTTTCTCTTGGGGGTCGTGCAAAGCACACTGACACGCTTCGGTGACTTTAGAACCGTCGGGATAGGCCTGGTCGAGGCCCACTAGCACACTCTCGAGTGCGTTGTCGGCATCTGTACTTGACAGGACAACACGTACGAGCGGGAGAAGGAGCAGTCCACTCTCCGACCACGCGGCGACAGAGAATGCGCTCGCACTCGTCGCTTCATATGGTAGACGGCTAGGTGTCGTGCACGGCAGGTAGCCGAGTTGCGAAATGCTGTGGCTGTGGAAAACGACTCTCGTCACGGGTGATAGGCGAAGGAGCAACGTCGTGTTGTCTTTGTCGTGACGTCATGAACAACTCGTCACGAGGAAGCGGCAGACGTTGGCGAGCGAGAGGAACTCCAACAACGCGAGATGTACGAAGAAGATATGACAGATCAGCGACCATGACGACGGCGACGACGAGACAAGATGAGAGCGGTTCATGCTGTGTGTTGTGGGCTGTCGAGGCAAGAAGACAAGTGACCTGGTATAGATAGCCCATGCGCCTCGCGTGGATGGGATCCGAAAGCACCATTCGATTTCCATGGACCGTCGATCGTGACGCCCGTGTTTGGTCTCGCACGAATGGTTGAGTCTCGGAAAAGAACCATTTCTAAGAGGCTCAATCGATTAGTAGTGTCGGGAACGATATGATTTCATGAGTATCTTGTATCATATTCGGAAGGTGGCGCCCTGCGACGAATCGATCGCATCCGCTGCTTCGCGCGAATCCAGGTCACCTGGAAAGAAGGGAGCTGGGATACCACGACAGCAAGGGAGCATCCGCATCGGCTGATTCGTCAGGTGTCGACATCCCATAATGCCACGTATGAAGACGCAATGGATAGCCCTTTGGGTGCCACAACCCAGCTACACACTGTGCGGCCACAGCGGTGCCACGAGCGACAAACTCGCCATCCATCGAGCCATGTACACACGGCGCGTCATACCTTTAACGTGGTCGCGCGCAGGTCGACGGTGGCGCGGAGCCACTGGTCGAGGAGTACAGTCGTCTTGTGCGAAATTGCACCACGTCACAGATTTCAAACCTACTCATGTTGGATAGCTACATTATTCTTACGCATGTCACTATAACGCGGGAATATGTATCCACTTTTTCTCGAAAAGAAAAATATCATGAACCCAATGTGAAGTCTCTTGGTCTCACTTCTTTAGCGTTCTCCTTCCTTCCGCGGCAGGCAGCACAGCCTTCCATTACTGGCCGTACTCCACATGTCTTCCAGCCGCCCCACACATACTTCCGAATCAGAACTCTCTGTCCATGTCGTCCTCGTCACCATCGCCGTCCTCGTGGTGCCTGTCCGCGCTTCCATTGCCGGCGCGGTCATTCTTACTCGACGCACTGGAGCTGCACGATGTGGTCCAGCTGCTCAGTTCCAGCCGCGCGCTTCGCAACGACCACGAGACGGCGTCCCAAGCGCTACGCGGCTACGATCTCACGCGCCACTTTGGGCGCGGTTGCACGCTCGACTGGTGCCTACCCGTACCGGCTTACTTGCTCTCGGACGCCGAGGAGCAAGCGTCGTGCGCGCTCGACCACGCCGGTGAGCCGCCGCTACCCTTTGAGCGCCACGTCGACACGTGCGTCAAGCTGCTCTCGCTCACGGGCCGCATGGCGTACGCGCTCGAGGAGATTCTCTACCGCAGCTTCGCGGTCGACGCGGTCTTCTACACGGCGCTGCCGTTCATTTGGCCTACGACATCGGATGCGTCGACTTCCCCACAGCCAGAAACAGGGCTCGGGCCTGGTACGGATCTTGCAGACCAATTGAACAGCGTGCAACTGGAGACCCGCGAGAAGAATGCGACGCCCGAAGCGCCGAGTTCCACGAGCCGCGTGACGCCGTTGGCGCTCCATTTTGAGAACATCGAGGTCTCGAACATCGGCACGCGCTCGCCGCAAACGCACTGTGCGTTCTGCATGATGGTCGAGGACCGCGTCGACACGTATACGCTCGAAGGGTTCGCGTACCTGTTGCACCGCGACACGACGGTCATCACAACGGCCGAGCAGCTGCGTGCCCAAGGCTACCGCGAAGACAGCAACGAGTGGGCCACCGCCGTCGCGCACTTCGAGCGGCTCGACGCGCTGTACGACCAAGACGTAGTCGACGAAGAAGACGCGCCCGAGATTATGCGACGGCTGATCGAGTGCGACGAGCTGCCACCGCTGCGATGCATGGAGGCGCTGGCCCGCGACAATATCTCCATTGCCACCACCGAAAGCGAGCTCCTCGCGGTGGCCGATGCCGTGGGCGACGCCGCCCACGCGGACTTTACCGACCACACGTGCAAGCAGCTGTGCATGCCGTTGCGGTGCTTCTTCGCGACCAGCGGATTCCGAGACGTGTGCCACGAGACCGTCAAGAATCCGAGTTTGGAATGCGTTGAGAAGGTGTCCGGGGTCGCACCGTGTGGCTTTGTCGCGGGCGTGATGATCGTCTCAGGTGGCGGCGTCAGCACGGTCAACGCCTGAGTAAGAACACGCATTCGAAAGCACGCGGTTGTGGAAGTGTATGCATTACGAATGATCCTGTCCAACGTGCGGTCAATGCCCCTTCCCTTCTCCCAAGGGGAGAACCACAACGCCCGGCATGATCTTGCTCTCAGTTTGCGCAGCGGTCGAAGAGCTGGATGTCGCCCTCGCGCGCGTAGTGGTCGAGGTAAACGCGCACCTTGGGCGGCCACTGGAGGCCCTGCACGATCGTGACGCCGCGCAGGCGCGTGACGATGTCAATGTCGTCGTAGCTGAGCGCGCCATTGATGGTCGTGTCCGCGTGGAGCAGCTTCTCGAGTCGCGTGAGTAGCGCGTTGGCCTGGTCGACGAGCTCAGGCGTCTTTGCCAGCAGCTCCTCGAAGCTCGCACCTAAGTGGTGCTCCTTCTTGTGCTGGTAGTAGTCGCGCGATGCAAGCCGCGCGAACTCGGCGAGTGGTGTGCGGTGGAAGCGCGCGTGCGTGAGCTGCAGGAACGGCTGGGTCGCGTCCTTGATCCACCACTTTAGGTCCTCTCGGTCGGCCGACGGCGCGAGGATCGCGTCGCCGCCGTAGTTCTCATCCAGGTACTTGACGATGTCCATGCTCTCGCCCATGGCCTCACCCGACGGCAGCACGAGGATTGGCACTTGCTTGGAACCGATGAGTCCAATGGGCGTGGCCTCGTCGTGGTTCGCGAGGAAGATGAGCTCGTGGTCGATCTTCTTGAGCCCGAGCAGCACGCGCACGCGCGCGCAGAACGGGCAGTGGTCATAGACGTAGAGCTTGAGCAACGACGACATCGTGGGTGTTGGGGGGGTGAGATGGAAG
Source organism: Pythium biforme (assembly GCA_023337735.1). NCBI lineage: Eukaryota > Oomycota > Peronosporomycetes > Pythiales > Pythiaceae > Pythium > Pythium biforme. The sequence continues at coordinate 32,550 of JAADXJ010000100.1, read as the reverse complement.
GCGTGTGCGCGTGTGTCGGCGGCGGCGAGAAGCAGAGTGAGCCAGCGGGAGAGCACAGCGCGCCGTCTGAGACCAAGCGGTGGCAGTCAGAGAGGCGATGTTTCAATATTGATTCATGCAGGGTCGCGTACGGGCGGAGACACGGTGGGGAGGGCCAGGTGGAGTGCAGCAATATGCAATATGACGGGTTATGATGGGCGACTTTTCACTGTGCCTGCCTGGCTTCGTTTGCACTTGAAAAACGCAGGTCAGGCACACGACGATTGAGTCCCTCATCGCAGAAGATGGAACTTGAGAGTCTGGAATTCGTGCTACGGCCAAACATTTAGCTCACTAATTGAATCCAAGCAGCGACAATTGGCGGTCGTTACATACGAGTTGAACGACGGGACACAACGAACAATTTCATAGCATCCGCCCCCTTTCTCTAAAACCACATCGACGAGTTCTCCTTGCGAGACGACAGCATTCTTGCCTGGCGACTTTGACGACGGCTATTGGTGATGATCTCCATCGTCACGATCGCTCGATGCAGGAATTCGGGCACTTGAATTGTCTTGTCAGCGGCACGGAATAGCGCAGGAAAGCCGAGCTTCTTCGCGATCACATTGCCCAGAAGTCGCGCACACCGCCCATTTCCATCGTGGAAAGGATGGATGTAGAATACGAGGATCGCGAAAGCATAGTATGCGCACAGCAGCGGTCGCTGAGCCCACGTGCCAGGGGTGTTGATGGCCTTGACAAGATCTTCGAGAGCACGTGATATCTCGCCAACAGGAAGAAAAACTCGATAGATTCGAGGAGACGCGTATCCGACAGCCGCCGTAGTTCGCACAACCCCTGCTTCAGTGCTCCCACCGGGCAGTAAGCACGAATGTAGTTTGAGAAGTTGATCGTAGGAGATCAAGCAGGTCGAATCACTCATAATCGAGTTGATAACTTCAAGAAGACGCTTGCGTGGGTCGTTCGAGACCTCAGATGATGTACCAAAGCTTGACCGTCGACTGGCAGGTGTGTCATGAGCGGCACCAATTGCGTCGTACAACTCGCTGGAGTTGAATGATGCCGACTTGAATCCGTCAACAACGAATGTAGTGAGAGCTTCTTTCCTTCCAAAATCATCGTACTCTGTCTCCATCTTGGTCAGCACCTACGATAGATAGAATATTGGACTGTCAGATAAGAGCCCACATCGCGAACGGTACTGCAATCTCACTTACTGCCTCAATTTCCCTCAAGACAGGAGAACGAGGATTTCCAGGCGATCCAAAGAAATTTTCTCCTGTAAAAACAACGTCGAAAGGTAATTAGTTATTTGCAACCAACCAAACCGTGGCGATATCCCTTACCTGCAGCGTACGGAGATGTCGACGTGAAGACAGGCTTCTTTGGCTGAGTGGACTGGGCAACGATCGGTTGCTTGCCTGGGTGAATGTGGCCTATGCAAGCAACAGCACGAGATATGAGAAACGACCCACGGCTGACACATTCACCCTGTGCCAGACATCCTTACCCGACACTTTGTATTTGCACAGCACACATTCTTTCTCGGCGGCTGTGACGCTTGATTGTAGTATCGGTGGCGGTTCGAGTTTTGCAGCTGGATCTGTGATCAGTGGTTCCGCGCTCATCTTGACTGATTCACCGGCGAAGTATTTGCTAATCGTTGGGACAAGCACGTTCACATCTCCGAATACAGTACCTTCCGTCGGACTGACAGCATGCAGGTACATTAGGTAGTACCGCACATGAACAAGAAGTGCCCATCGGCTTCTGATCATCCCGTTGCAGCGCTGGATGATGCTTTCTTGCGATTCGTCTCGTTGCGCTTGCGTTGTCTCGTTGAAAACTCCGTCAAAGACGCCGTTGCGCAGCAGTGCCACGATAGATTTTAGCAAAGAAATCACGGCCGTGTGATCTTCGCTGCTCATCGAAATTGCCATCTTGTTAGCGAGATCGAAAAGGCCCCACTCGAGTGCCAGCGGAAGCGTGTCGGCCATTCGTACTGAGAGCAAGCACCAAACGCCAGTGAGTGTCTATCCCATCGACACGTAATGTAAGCAGACCACGTACCATCTTCTTTCGAAGCTCTTGGGTCTAAGAGATCCCCGTTGGCAGTGATAGCGTTGTCCAGCGACTGGCAATACTGGAAGCGTGTGATATGAAGTAATCCAGTAGAAGATCCATGCACACTCAGGAGTTCCACATGAAGCGTCGCTAAGATCGTAATCGATCGAAGAAGCCGTTGGATGCGCTGTAGTTCTTCGGTGTCTTCGCTGATGACCTCGTCAGAGTACCACGATAGAACGGCAATGGTCGACATCTTGTAGACCATGGGGACCGAGATGATCGTTTGTATTCCAGCGCGTCGGGCGTGCGGAAGCAAAAACAAGTGGCTTTGCTGGACGTTTGTCAGCACCAACCATTCCGGTTGCTGGCCACTGAAAACTCGCCCGGTGTGACCTTGACCTGGATCAATCATCATGAGCGAGCCTGCTTTGCGGAACATTTGGATCGGATCATTCCAAACAGATGACGCCGACGCCGCCGACGCTGCTCCGCGTACCAGACTCGACTCAGCAGTTGGTGACGACGGTGCGCTGCCTCCAAACGAAAAACGGTGCCTTCGAGAGTCCTGTAGTTGATCGTTGCGATGCCATACGCTGTGTGCTACCAAAACACAAGCGTCGGACTCGTCTTTCATCGGACAGAACACCTGCCCCATCAGCCATCGGTCCTAAATCGAGAAATCATAGATATTAGCTACACGGTTCACAGCAGCAGACAATGGCGCACATACCTTGGTCACCAAACGGAGAGCGTATTCAAGAGACGCGTTCAGCGTAGTATTGTCGATGTGATCCACAGCGATGGCAGCGCGGTTCCCGCTCTCAGTAGCGTGGTTCGCGATGAGAAACCGCGCAACGTCATTGTGCGCAAAGTCGACGGCCTCCGACAGTGGCGACGTGCCCCATCGATCCAGCAAATTTACGTTCGCGCCACAACCAACGAGGTATTTCGCAATCTCCATGTGGCCTTCGGCGCTCGCAATGTGCAGCAGCGTGCGCAGATCGTAGTCCTGTGCGTCGGGATGGACGATATCTGGCACGAACCGCTTGAGCTCGTCGAGTGCACCCCTCTTAGTCGCGGTGAACGCGATCGACACGTACTGCTGATCGGCTTCCGTGCTCCCACTCTGTAGCGATAACTTGGCCTTCTGATGCGCGCGCAGCATCTCTGCAATCGCGAAGAGTCGCTTGTCCAGCGCGATACTAATGGGTGAGCGGCCCGAGTGATCAAGCACGTTGGTCTCGACATCCGCCGACAGCAGCAGTTCGATCACACCGAGCTGTGCATTCTCCACAGCAACATGAAGCGACGTTCGCCCGAGTTCGTCTATGCTGTCAAGCCGCAAGCCGTCGAGCCATACGCGCTTGACTTTCTCCGTGTCGCCACGCTCCACGGCATGAAAAAGTGCCTGGATGTCGCTGCTCGAGCGCGAGCGCAACATTCGCCCCTTACTGCCGGTTGCCGTCGTTTGACCGTCCGTGAGCCGCTTGGCCGTCACGAGCGACGGCGACTGTGACGACGCCAGCGTCACACGCTCCAGCAGCTGCACGATCCGTGCGTGCTGCGTCTCGATCGCGCAGTCCATGGGTGAGCGGCCCCAGCGGTCGATGCCGTCGGGCTTCGCGCCGTGCTGCAGCAGAAATTCGACGGCGCGCTCCTGGCCGTCGCTCACAGCGATGTGGAGCGGCGTGCTGTCTCAAATCATATCGCATTAGCCGTCTATAGAGTCACGAACAAGATAGCTGGATGCGTCGTACCGTTTGTCGTAGTCGGCGGCGTTGACGTCGGCGCCGTGGTCCAGCAGTCGCTGCATCATCTCCAGGTCGCTCTCGGCAGCGGCCCAGCACATGGCCGTCGTGTGCGTGAGCCTCCCGAGCGTTTCAACACCTCCTCCTCCTCCTCTTCCTCGTGCTCCTCCTCCTCGCGTTCCTCCTCCGCCTCCGCCTCCGCCTCCTCCACCGCCGCTGCCATCGCTGTCGCCGACTCCGTTCGCGTCCATATTCCCGCGTCGGCTTATCCCTCTCGCCTGCTGGAAGGACAAAGGTTCAAGTTGCCGTGGAATCTACGTTTTTACGATGATCCCAACCGCGTAAATAGACGTATTTACGCACCAGCCGGTTGGTGTGGCACTACGTGGGAAAGATCCGCTTGGTCACTTTCCGATTTCGAGCGAGATGGCAAGAACCTCGGCGGCGTTGAAGTTGGTGCGGTGGACCGAATGTACGCGAGCCACTGCGAGCCGCTTCCGTCCACCTTCGCGAAACCTCTGCTGCCTCCCGCCAATCGCAGCGCCGTTCCTTGGCACGTCATATTCGAGAAGCTCCGCCGCAGAACCGTTTGGATCTCCTCGTCCTGGTCTCGCCATCCTCCGCCGCACGCCCGCAGTCTCCGTCTGCTCCGCCTCCACCATGGCCTCCGACCTCACCAAGCTCGGCCTCGCGCTCACGCTGGGCGGGGCCATCGGCGCAACCGCTGCGTCCGTCCTGCTGGGCCAGAAGCTTACGCGTGGTGCGTCGTCGGCCGTCGCGTCCAAGCCCGCGCCGCTCAAGCTCTACATCTACGACCACTGCCCGTTCTGCGTACGCGCGCGCATGATCTTTGGGCTCAAGAAGGTCGAGCACGAGCTCGTTTTTCTCGCGAACCACGACGAGCACACGCCCATTGGACTCGTGGGCTCCAAGCAGGCGCCCATCCTGCAGCTCGCGTCGGGCAAGGCCTTCCCGGAGAGCATGAACATTGTGCGCTACGTGGACGAGCACTTTGGCGGTCCCGTGCTGCTCAAGGAGGCCTCGGGCCGTGAGGACCTCAAGAAGTGGATCAAGGACTCGGCGGACGTGCTGCGCCACGTGTACCACCCGCGCTTCCACAAGGCTGTGTTCGCCGAGTTTTCGCAGCTCGAGTCGCGCGAGTACTACCGTATCAAGAAGGAGAAGACGATTGGCTCGTTTGAGGACGCGCTCGCCAAGACGCCCGAGCTCAAGAAGCAGACCGAAAAGCTCTTGGAAGAGCTCACGGAGCTCTTCCACTCAAACCGCTCGGTCAACGCCGGCGGCGTGAGCTACGACGACATTGACCTCTTTGGCCGCCTGCGTGGGCTCACGCTCGTCAAGGACCTCAAGTGGCCCAAGAAGCTCCGCGAGTACATCGACTACTATGCCGAGGCCTCGGACATCCTGCTCTTGGACTCGATGGCGCAGTACTAAGCTGTACTATTAGTAGTATATGGTACTTGCATGACTCTCAGCCGCCGGTTGGGATTTCTCCTGCTCGGTTTCTCCCACCGTGAGGCATACTTCTTTGCATAGTGGAGGGTTGTTGCTGAAACGAATGGTTTGCTTATTCGTGGTTTCATTTGTTGTGGATTGATATGCCTATCCCACTTTCTTTGCTAAGGAGCTCTGGCTGCTTCCTAGGCAAATGTGGTGACCAAGAATGGTTGGCGACTTACTTAGATCGTGGCCATGGCGGTCAAGAGCGGGATGTCGGCGACTTGCGAGTATTGGTCAATGTAGGCGCGCACCTTGGGCGGCCACTTGACGTCCTTGATCAGCGTGAGCCCACGCAGCGAGCCAAAGAGCGCAATGTCGTCGTAGCTGACACCATCGGCGTTGACCGACTCGGCCGAGTGGATCAGGCCCTCGAGCTCCGCGAGCGCCTCGTTGAGCCCTGCGAGAAACTCAGGCGTCTTCGCGAGCAGCTCGTCGAAGGAGCCGAACATGGCCTCCTTCTTCTTGGTGAAGTACTCGCGCGAGGCACGCTGAGCGAACTCGGCGAATGGCGCGCGCGCGTTGCGCGGCATGAGCAGCGGGTACATGCTCTTACCGGCCTTTTGGAACCACTCCTTGAGGTCCTCACGGCCCGAGGCCTCCTTGAGCAGCACGGGGCCGCCAAAGTGCTCGTCCACGTAGCGCACGATGTCGAGGCTCTCCGGGAAGGCCTTGCCCGACGCGAGCTGCAGGATGGGCGCCTGCTTGGAGCCCACGAGCCCGATGGGCGTGTGCTCGTCGTGGTTCGCGAGGAACACGAGCTCGTGCTCGACCTTCTTGAGCCCAAAGATCATGCGCGCGCGTACGCAGAACGGGCAGTGGTCGTAGATGTAGAGCTTCGGGAGCGGCTCAGTGGGGGCGGCAGTGGTGGCCATGGTGACTGAAGGCAGGGGAGGAAGTCTTGAGGGCTTGGTGGGGAATTTTGAAGTGTGCGACTCGATCGAGTTTGATCCCTTTGAGTTCCCTTATGCAGCTACAGAATTCGCTGGGAGGATCTCTGTTGATCTGGTCGTCAGCCAATCAGAGCATGCGATTTACCAGATGACGTAATCTGCGACGTGTGGCGCGCGCCGACCCTGGGGCCACTTGGCGAGACCTTCCAGAAGCAATGGAATCGCTGACACTGCACGATAACAGGTCCAGTCCGAGCATCACATGACAGAATATACATGAGATCCAAGAGCTCGCGGGGGGGTCTCGCGGGCCCGCTTCGCATGCGCCCCCAATGCCCAAGAGCTCGCAGGGCTCTCATAATCGGAAGGGCGATCGAATAGTGGCCCCTATAATCACACCGTAATCGATGCATAATCGCGCCGAGTGATCGCGGTCGCTGTCAGTCTGGGCACGGCACGACACGACGCGCAAACATCTTATGACGGCACGGTCATGGCTACGTGCGTTAGTGCAGTGCAGTCTTGTTGCAATACCGTAGGTAGTGCAACACTGGCCGGATAGTGTGTGTGCTCGAGGACAAGCGCGTTCATTGGCAGTCAACTATGTGAACGCTGTCAGTGGCAGTTTTTGTCGATGAATGTGTTCTGGTGTCAAATAATACAGTAGAAGGCAATGCTAAGGCACTAGGGACGGAGCGCCAAAAATACCTATGTGTCTTCGTTGCTGGCGGGTAGATTGATCTGAGCAGCGTTGATCTTCAAACTGCCTCCCTTCGAAGGGAAGACACAGGTCACGGCCACCGCTCCCCCTCCTCGATTTCGCTCAAGCCCACTGCCAGCGGAGCATTTCAGAATATGGGCGACGGCGAGATGGCGTCGATTAAGACGATCGACGATCTCATGGAGTCGGTGTTTGGGAGGCGACTCGCCAAAGATGTGCGACCACGTAATGACCCCGAGCGTGCGGTGCCAGTCGTCTCACGGTTGTTGTTGGTTCTTGCGTAGGGCCGCCCGTTCTCCGAACATGGCGAGCTCGTTGCGGAAGTTACAGAAGACGAGAGAGCTCGCAACAACGCCGTCGACGCTGTGCGATATATTCGCGTGGTCTATCCTCGCATTGGACAGCGCCTAACAGTTGTGCTTCCGGAATGTTCAGCATGGACGCACGCCTCTCCATTACGCCGCCAAGTCGAACCTACCGGACGAAGTCAACCGACTGATCGCACGCGGCGCCGAAGTCTCGCCGGTAGATCAGGTGGGTGATACGGCATGATGACCCACGATGACGACCAACGGGACTCACGGCACTTTCTGATGGACACCCAGGACGGCATGACGCCACTCCATGTGGCTATGATTCACAACGCCGTCGACGCCGCGAGCCAGTTGCTGGGGCATGGTGCCTCCATGACTGCAACGAATACAGTGCGTGTCTAGCAAAGCTCACCCATCACAGAGGAACGACTAACCGTGACACTTTGGTGCCAAACCCACAGCGAGGCCAAACGGCGATGGCGTGCTGCCTTCAGAGCTGCCACGTCGACCGCGAGGGCGACATCATGCCGATACTGGAGGTGTTAGTTCTCCACGCGCCGCTAGGTGAGACGATCCTGCCGCCAGCGATGCCCGGCGACGTCGACACCGTCGACGATCGGCTGGCACTCATCGAAGGTTGGATGGAAGAACGCCCGCGCCATGGGCACCTGCTCACGCATTTTCCTGTGGAGGTATTTGAGGCCGGCGCGAGCGACATTCGAGCCTACTTCAAGGGACTGAACGCCGCGCCACGTCTTATGCCACACGAAGAACTGGAGGAAGCGGAACGACTCCTCTCCCGAGGTTCCACGACCGTGGAGGCAACTACTCATCGCGTGATCGGCGGCGGCCAGGCCAACCCGTCGGGTCCACGCGTCATCATCGGCGGAAGCGAGCCAAACCGTTACATCGACAACAGCGACTGCAAACCGTCGGCGTACTACCGCAAGAAGATCTGTGTGCTTGGGCCCAGCGGCGTGGGCAAGACGAGCTTGATCAAGACGCTCACGACGCAGCGCCCGACGCTCGAGCCCGCCGACGAGCGCACCGTGGGCATCGATCTCTTCGGTTGGAGCTTTGACGTTGACCGCTCCCACAAAGGCCCGCATCGCTACGATATTTCGGTGTGGGACTTTGCCGGCCAGGACGAATACCAGGCCGCGCACTCGTTGTTCTACTCGGCGCGCACGCTCAACCTCGTGTGCGTTGACTTGCGTGCGTACTGCGAGGTCCTGGCGGCCAACCCCGTCGAGACATGCGGCGATCCCAGCGCGGTGCTGGACGCGTACGTGACGCAGCACGTGTACAAACACATCCGCAGTGTCTGCGACCACATCCCAGCGTCCGAGTTCGTGCTAGTCGGCACGAAGACAGACCGGATCGACGACGATCAAGTGGAAGCCGTGCTCAACGCCGATCTCATGGCACGTATCAGTCGCATCAATGCGGACGCGCTACGTCAACTGGACCGCGCGATCGACGAACTCAAGGTCTCGCTCGCGTCGACGGCCTCGTCGCGTCTGTTGTCAAGCGCGCGGACGCAAGCCGATGAACGCAAGCTCGCGGCACTCCAGCGCATGCGCAAGCAAAACCGCCCCAATTTCCTCGATCGCGAGCTGCTGTTCACGAGCAGCGCCGACGCCGACACGGTGTCGCGTTTGCGCCACCGCATCCAGGGGCTCGTAACGTACAGCGGTTCGAGCTTCCTCATGCCGCCGGCATACGCCGCCGTCGCCGCCTTCCTCAAGCAGCGCGCACAGCAAGCGTTCCAGCGCAGCGACACCGCGATCGACCGCGTATTCGTGCGCGCCGACTGGCTCCAGCAACTACTGCGGGACGAACCACAGTTCGAGTCGCTGGACGCGTCCGACGTCACGGCGATTCTCCACGTGCTCCACGAATTGGGCGAGATCCTGTGGTTCGACAAGTCTTGCGACGCGCTGCGTGAGACTGTGTTCCTGAGCCCGGCGCTGGTGATCGATTTCGTGCGCAAGGTCGTGAACCACGAACTCGCGGGTGACCTAAGCAAACGGCTTGAACATCAGTGTGTACGCGAGGAAGGTCGCATCACCCACGCGCTGCTTTCGACGCTCAAACTCTGGCGCGACGTGGACAGCGACGCGCTCATGCTGCAACTCAAGCAGCTGCTCTTCCGTTTCCAGCTCGCGTACCCGGCCGACAGCGTGCTGAGATGGAATTCGGACCTCATTGTCCCCATCTACTGGAAGCACCAGCCGCTGTCACAGCACGCAGTAGATGTCCACGCACCATCGCTGGCCAGCACGGCACTGTTGCCATCTCGCGTGTGCTGGGAGTACGTCTTCCACACGGGGCTGCCCGACACGCTGTTTGAGCAACTCTGCGTGAGCAGTTACTCAGCTCATTTCTCGAGCGCGCGCTCCCTCGCACGCGATGCATTTGAGACCACCAGTGACGGCCACTTTTACGCGCGCGTCTCACGTCGCCTCGTAGAAGCTGGCACGGTTGCCGTACTTCGCGTGGACGTCGCCGCCAAAACGCTGGACCTGGCGTGGCCACAACTGGTGTGGTACGGAGCCAATGTCGAGAAGCTACTGGAGGCGTACCCGGGACTATGGGTCACACGCTTCACGTTGGACCCGGAGCACCGCCGATTCGAAGTGGACTACGTGTTGGCGGAACGCCAAGAGAGGCAGCGTGCCACGGAGGACGCAACAGGCAGCACAGCCGTCGTGGCGGACGCGACCGACACGATGCTGCTGCTGCCTCCGTCGATGGAGTGGTATACACAGAAGCAATGGCGAACACCGCGTAGTAAGAAGGTATCGCCTCCCGACCAGCCGGTGGGTTTGAGCCAGCTAGAGGCGCTCGTCGTGCGGCTCGGTGCCGACATCAAGGGCTCGGTGTCCAGCGATATCCAGGCTCTCCAGCAGAGCCTCTTCACTCTCTCGGCCGCCGAAGGGAACCGACGAGACTACCCGGCGCTGTGGACGCTACTGCGCCACGACGACGGTCGATCGGTGCTCGCAAAGTACGAGTTACAGCTACGCAGCCATCTCTCGGGCAAGTGCTTCCATGCGCCGATCGTGCTAACTGTTCCAGGGGATGTGTTTGCCAAGTACGGCGTCGTCATCAAGGTACTATAACGCGAGCGATGGTGAACTTTGCTTGTGGTCCCGCCGTCATCTAACCGCTCTGGATATGCTCATAGACCGGTCTCTCAGTGCTTTCGAGCGTGGTACCCGACATGCTGGGCAAAGGCGTCATCGAGTGTGTCGCCGCGGCGGCCAGCGACCACGTCTCACGCGCGATGCAAGTGCACAGCCTCGTCGGCGGGCTACGTCTCACCAGCAACACGCCCGTGGACATGGCAAACGACCGCACGCTGTCGCCCGACGAGACCGTGCTGCTGCTGCGCGACTTGCTTCGCGTATTTGACCCGTCGTTTGATCCGCTCAAGATGTCCAAGCTGTCTGAACTCGAGTGCGGCATCGTGCGCCGCACGGGCGAGTGCGTCTGGGCGCACCGCGACGAGATTCAGTCGAGACACGACGAGATCCAGTTTCGCCACGACTACCTTTGCACGGCACCAACCTCATCACCTCAACCACTTCAACCACTATCGCTCGTCGCCCAGCCGCTCCCGCCACTGGAGACGCAGCGCCCTGCGCACGAGGCAGCCGCCGCGGTTCTGCGCATCGTCGGTGCCGCGATGCTGCCACGCGTTCGCACGATCCGGGGCACGCAGAGTCCGTTCTGCAAGTGGCGACTCATCGACATGGTCTCACAGCGCATCGTAGCCAAGGGCCAAACACAGCGCCACAAGCGTGCCGGGAAGACGCCCAATTGGAACGACCAGGCGTTCTTCCTGCCGCGCACGACGGACGCGAAGACGCCGCTGAGCAAGTGCGCGTTGTTGTTTGTCGTCAAGGTCGCGACAATGGGATCGCTCACGTACGTTGTCTCCCTTCCGTTGTCGACCGAGGAGCCACTCATTTGAATCTGATCTATGGTTTGACCTACAGGGAGACGATTGCGGAAGGCTCGTTCGTGTTGTCCGAGTCGGCCCTCCAAGCCCAACACGACGTCGGATCACCAAGGAGCGTGCTGCTAAGCGCGAAAGGACGGCCTGCGGGGGTCCTGACGTTCCAACTTCACGCGTGAGGGACCGATGAGGCACTTACGTATCTGCTCAAGGTATCACATGTGCCTAGTGATGAGACTGTCGAACACAACATCACGAAGAGATCCATGAAAGTGGTCTTACGTCCCTAGCACTCCGGCGCGCTAGCCCTCTCGCGCTGCACCTACCATGGCTGTCGAGTGGCGCTCGTTGCGAGTGGCGGTGCTAGATACTTAGACCGTCGCCATAGAAAAGAGCAGCGGCACGTCCGCGACCTGCGCGTAGTGGTCGATGTACGCGCGCACCTTGGGCGGCCACGTGACGTCCTTGATCAGCGTAAGCCCACGCAACACGCCAAACAGCGTGATGTCGTCGTAGCTGACACCATCGGCGTTGACCGACTCGGCCGAATGGATGAGGTCCTCGAGCTCCTCGAGTGACTTGTTGAGCGCCGCCAGGTACTCGGGCGTCCTGGCGAGCAGCGCACCGAGCGAGCCGAACGTCACTTCCTTGTTCTTGACAAAGTACTCGCGCGACGCACGCTGCGCAAACTCGGCCAGTGGAGCCTCGACCACGCGCGGCAGCATGAGTGAGAGCTGGGGCACGTGCACGCGTCGGTGCCACTCCTCCAAGTCCTCGCGTCCGGAGGCCTCCTTGAGCAGCACGGGGCCTCCAAAATGCTCATCGACGTAGCGCACGATGTCGAGGCTCTCGGCAAACGCCTCGCCAGACGCGAGCCGCAGGATGGGGGTTGTCTTCTTCCCTACGAGACCGATCGGTGTGCGCTCGTCGTGGTTGGCGACAAAGACGAGTTCGTGGTCGACCCTCTTGAGCCCAAAGATCATGCGCGCGCGCGTGCCGAATGGACTGCGGTCGTAGATGAAGAGCTTTGGGAGCGGCGTGGCGACATACGTGGTGGGGAGCGTGGGCATGTTGAGCAGAACGGCCAGTGGCGCTATCCTCGTAGTGGTGGATTGAGAAATGCAAGCGCCACACGATGAAAAGAGCATGACAGAAGAAACGTTTGCGATGCATGGATGTACCCCGGTCCCGATCACGGTGGATCTCATTAGAGGCCCTCATAATCCCAGTGCAGTGGGAGGAAAGAAGAGTCAGGAGTCTCTTTGATCACGACGGATTACCATTAGAAAGCTCATAGTCGCTTTTTTAGTGGCCCTCGTAATCGCATTCCAGTTGACGTCATCGAATGCTGGTCGCGACGGTCACTGACGTTTCTAAACGTCCTCACATGACGGTAGTACCCGTGTGTCGCTTGCAGCCATAACGGACCCGGGACGGACCCGGGACGGACCCCATGGACCATCGCTCCCACGGATCCTCGATTATGAGGGCTTCTAATGAACTCTATTGTGAACGTTTGGTTACTGGAATACCTACTGTCTTGGCCAGCCCTTCCTTTCACGAATCTCCACAACAAGCACACAACGTCTCTCAAAGCAAGCATGCGCAGCAAGCCGAGACCAGTAACGCCTTTCGCCTTCCTCAGGGTCTGGTCGGACAATCCCAACGCCCGCGCTCTCCGCTCAGCACTTTGTCTCTCTCTCTCGCATTCCTCAATCCGCCGAGTCCTAAACACTACTACTATCCCGCCAGCCCGCCGCCATGCCCGCCCTCGCTACGACTGTCGCCAAGCAGCTGCCCAAGCTCTATGTCTACGAGTACTGCCCGTTCTGCGTGCGTGCGCGTGCCATTTTCGGGCTCAAGAAGGTCGAGCACGAGCTCGTGTTCCTCGCGAACCACGACGAGCACACGCCCATCGGGCTCGTGGGCAAGAAGACGGCGCCCATCCTCCAGCTCGCGTCCAGTAAGGCCTTCGCCGAGAGCCTCGACATTGTGCGCTACGTGGATGAGCACTTTGGCTGCTCGGTGCTGCTCCAAGAGGCCTCGGGTCGCGAGGACTTGAAATTGTGGCACCAAAGTGTGCGTACGGCGATCATTTCGCTCCGCCTTCCGCGCTTGGTCAAGCTGCCGCTGCCCGAGTTCGCGCAGCGCGCGTCGCGCGACTACTTTGTCGAGAAGAAGGAGGCCGTGTTCGGCTCGTTCGACGCGCTGCTCGCCAAGACGCCCGATTTTACGATCGCTGTCAACACGTCCCTCGAAGAGCTCGCCGAGCTGATCGACTCGGAGACGGCAGTGAGCGCCGACGGCCTCAGCTACGACGACATCGAGCTCTTCGGTGTGCTACGTGGGCTCACGCACGTCACGGGCATCATCTGGCCGGCGAAAGTGCGCGCGTACGTCGACCACATGGCCGACGCTGCCGACGTACCGCTGCTCTCAGCCATCGCGACGGACTAACAACTCTCTGCCTGCGGGGGACAACGTACAAGACTCTGTTGGTCTCTCCTGCGGTCAGCTTCGCATCCCCGCATGGTCGTGAGGCCGCTGGTGATGCAGTAAAGCGTACGACCACGCGCAATACTCTCTATTTCATGTGCAGCCTGTTCTCCTACTGGTACTGACATGGAGTTGGGTGGAGTCGTCATTGCCAGTGTTGGGCTTTCTGGAAGGAAGGAAGACCATCGCGGGAGGCTCGCTCTGTCACCCACTGCTGGATCTCGTGGCCTCTCCCGGTCAGATGCTTTGATGTCTACACTGTACTGCAAGCTTCGTCGCCCCCACTGGATTTCTGCAAGCAGTTTCGCACTTCCGGTTCAACGGAATGCCGCTTCGTCCAGATCCGAGACTGCAGAGCCCAACGACTTCAACCGGCGCGGAGACGCCTTTCCAGTCACCGACGCGATGGCACGCGTCGCAGCTGCGCTGCGCGTGATCTGATCCGCCTGCACTGGACCTGATCGTAACGTGACACGAGGCTATACATGTACGACCGTGTCTCTTGCAGTGGTCCGCTAGATTTTTCCACGATCGTGTTCTCCCTCTGTACGACAGTTCTCGCGTGGGTCGCTCTGTGCGGTTTGGTTCAACACACAAAGAAATTGCTCCGTTTTCCAACGAGAAGTCTCCTCTTCACCACTGGATTTCTTACCGCCAAGTTGAACTTGTGTCCTCCGGTGCTTGGTCCGATCAGCCGCTGCGACAGAAACTGAAGAGAGATGAGACCGCCGTGATGCATGCACATAGAAGGGACAGCGCGAGCAGCTCTTGGATCTCCCAAAACCAAGTAGCCGACCAGCGGCCTTCTCTCCTGGTACTGCACCCATTCGCCTTGCGGATATCCTTTACTCTTGTTCTAGCTCACTCTCGTGTTTCTTCCAGGGCTGACCATCTCGTATCGCAGGCAGCGCATTTGAAGTCTCGGACGCTAAGGGAGTGGGAGCTCCCGGCCGGCCGGGCACAGAGTGGCACCACGCAAAGCCAAGGAATCCGGTGGCCGCCTGCTCAAAAGAAAGGTCCTGGCGTCTCGACCGCTTCTCCGACGCGTCCTGTTCCTCCTCTTCCCTCCTGCTGCTCGATTTTCTCCTTTTCCACACACCTCACTTTCGATTTCTCCTCGGGCCGCGCTGGCACCCCGACCTCCAGCCCGTCGACCCCAAGAAACCAACATGCAGTCCACAGCGCTGGTCGCGCTGCTGATGAGCCTGTGGCTCGCTGTTGTCACGGTGCAGGCGCAGACGCAAACCAAGGCCGACGATGGCACTGGGCTCCACGTGTACTTCCGCACGGCGTGGCCGTCGCCGTCCATCCACTACAACGCCGGCAGCGGCTGGACGACCGTGCCCGGCGTGAAGATGGTCGCGAGCACGGACTATTTGCGGTTTCCGCCGCAGGAAGGATGGTTCCGCTTCGACCTGGCTCCGCCCGCGAGTTTGCTCGAGTTTGTGGTCAACAACGGCCAGGGCGTCTGGGACAACAACAACAACGCCAACTACAAACTCTCAGGCGCGGGCACGTGGGCCGTCACGACCAAGGTCACGACACTGCCCACGCGGCCGGCGTGTTGGACTTGGAACGGGCTCGACGCCTGCCCCAGCGCGACCGTCAACGACGTACAAGTCACCGAAGAGATCCGCCGCTTCCAGACGCCGCCGCGCAACGCCGCCAACTGGTCGCTCGAGTACCAGGACTACCGCTCACTGACCGGCTACGCCCATGTCGTGTACGACGCCGACCGGCTTGGTGCGACCATCACGGCGCGCACGTTTCTTCGCGTGGCCGCGAGCGCCGCGACGTGCGTCTACTTCTTCAACAACGTCGCGCAGTCCTCGCCAGACTTCCGCGCCACGGCGAGCTCGCTCCCATCGGAGCTGCTCGTGCGTGTCGAGTGCACGCAGAAATCCAACGGTGAAAAGTGGGTGCTTGGCCTGGACCCAGTGTACTTGTTGTGGACGAACACAGCCGTGCCCACGAACGCTGCTTTCGATAACGGCCAAAAGGGAGCGATCGTGGATCTCTTCGGCTGGCCCTGGAAGGATATTGAGGCCGAGTGCAAGGACTTTCTAGGCAAGGCCGGGTACCTTGGCGTGAAAGTGAGCCCGCCGCAAGAGTCCCTCATGTCGGACAAGTGGACGGCCGACGACCAGCGCAACCCGTGGTACAACTTCTACCAGCCAGTGAGCTACCGCCTGTACTCGCGCATGGGCTCGCGCGCCGAGCTACGATCGATGCTCCAAACGTGCCGCGCCAATGGCGTGCGCGTGTACGCCGACGCCGTGATCAACCACATGGTCGGCGAAGGCAACGACGTGAACCCCACGCACCGCAACGCCGCCGGTGCGTCGTGCGCGACGTGGACCGACAAGTCGAGCACCAAGGGCTCGCCATACTTCACGCACTCGTTCGCGTACCAGGCCAACGCGTACACCGGGGAGCGCCCAGCGCTCGAGTTCCCGGCCGTGCCCTATGGTCCAAGTGACTTTCACTGCCAGCTCGTAGCCGATGATGAGACCAACTTCCGCAAGCTCGAAGTCGGCTGGCTGCTGGGGCTCGCGGACCTCAACACCAAGAAGGCGTTCGTGCGCGAACGCATCGCACAATACCTGATCGACCTCATGGGCATTGGCTTTGCTGGCTTCCGCATCGACGCCTACAAGCACTTGGGGCCTATGGACGCCGCGGCGATTCTGGGCACGTTCACCAAGTATATCGGCGGCAGCCTGCCCGACGACTTCCTCATGTGGGGCGAAGTGATCATCAAGCCCGAGTGGAAGGACTTCCTCGCGTGCAACGAGAACTCGGGGTACGACTACTACAAAGGGCTCGATAAGCTCTATGCCGCGAACGGCATCGCGCCCGTGGACATCGAGAAGCTCAAGATCTGGTCATCCGACTACCCGACCAACTACCCGATCTGCGGCTCCTGGGTGCTTCCGCCGTCGCGGTTCGTCGTGCAGAACGACGACCACGACCAGCAGCCGGCCGACTCGACCACGCGCCCCATGGGCGCGCAGGGCTCGGTGCTTGTCAAGAAGAACGTGCCGCTCCACCGCGCGTTCGAGCTGCAGCTCTTCAACGACCGCACGACCGACTGGAAGATCAAGGTCGTGCTGAGCTCGTTCACGTTTGGCACGGACGGCGCGATCGGCATCCCGGACGGCTTCTCGGACTGCAAGGGCATGTCCACGGGCGCGCTCAGCGTGTGCAAGAAGACGACCGTGCTCGAGCCGGCCTTCCGCGCGGGCTCCTGCGGCTACACGGTCGAGGGCTTTATCGGCGGCAAGTGGACCCGCGTGCACCGCGACCTCGCGATCGTCAACGCCATGCGCGCGTGGGTCGGGCTGCCCGCTGTCGCGAACGCCGACGTCGGCATCACCCGTGCGTGCTAATACAGGACAGACCCGATGGAGACAAAACGATGACTCAGCAACATACCATTGGATCAGCGGGATCATTTGATGACGTATACTTTGGCCTATAATAGCTTTTAATTGGTTGAAATGGAATGAGGGCTTCTATTTAGAATGTCTGCTGCCGAATTCCGAAGAGCTTGGAGATTTGGCAGATCCCCAAGGTTCACTTTGTGATTCCCCTGCCCCCGTCGGAGAACCACACGATACTGTAGTAGCCATGGCCGCCATGACCACGACCACGACGCTCCCGAAGCTCTACATCTACGACCACTGTCCCTACTGCACGCGCGCGCGCATGATCTTTGGGCTTAAGAAGGTCGAGCACGAGCTCGTGTTTGTCGCGAACCACGACGAGCACACGCCCATCGGGCTCGTGGGCGCCAAGCAGGTCCCGATCCTCCAGCTCGCGTCGGGCGAGGCGTTTCCTGAGAGCCTCGACATTGTGCGCTACGTGGACGAGCACTGGGGCGGCCCCGTATTGCTCAAGGAGTTGTCTGGCCGCGAGGACCTCAAGCGCTGGTTCGAGAAGATCCATCAGTACCTCCAGCGCCTGCTCTACCCGCGCAAGGTCGCCGCACCGTTTGCTGAGTTTGCGCTCCGCGCGTCGCGCGAGTACTTCCAGAACAAGAAGGAGAAGACCGTCGGTCCGTTCAAGGACCTCATCGCCAAGTCGCCCGAGCTCATCGCCGCGATGGACGAAATCCTCGCAGAGCTCGACGGTCTGCTCGCGTCCGAGAAGGCGGTCAACGCCGACGGCGCGAGCTACGACGACATCACTGTGTTCGGCTCGATCCGCTGCCTCACGCTCGTCAAGGACCTCACGTGGCCGCCCAAGGTCCGTGCCTACGTTGAGTACTTCTCCGAGGCCGCCGACATCCCGCTCTTGACCGCCATGGCCAAGTTTTAGAGTCCGGTACGTCCGGTCAGATGCGACGGGTGGCTGGTCACTATGGACACTTCCTGTATGTCTGGTCAATAGCGGTTGCAGATAGAGTCGCGCGTACCAAGTGAAAACATACTTTAGCATGATTTGGAATGTGTAGTCACGTCTTGGAGTCAGAGGGAACCAACTTTGTTTTACATGACTGTGCCGCACAGTCATGTATCACAAGGTTATGCTAGTACGGTCACCGTCGCGGTGTCACGATGGTCGTATGCGTCATGGTTACGTCCGTCGCGGTGTCACGATGGCCGTATGCGTCATGGTTGTGTCTGTTCGCATACAAGGGGGAAGTGGCTTCCATGTTCACGCTTTCATGAGATTACGAACGGGCATGCCACCGAACGTCATCGTATCGGAACGGGGGATGACGTTTTCTTTTTTGCCACGCTGTCGAGCGATTAACGTCTCGGAGCATGCCATGTCACAGTTAGCTGGCCAACCACGAGACCGTTCGAGGCTCCGCGGCCCTCGTGGCGAATTGAGTTTCGTAATCGGCACCTCTCAGCGTGAACGTGCGAGCCATGTCCCCTACTCGGCACAAAGCAAACACCACGCAAGCATACGTGGAGGAATCGAGATCCTCAGTGCCTTCTTCCCTTCCGCGGTGTGGCCCCTGGTCGACGGCACCTCACGGATACAAGCAGCAGCGCGCAACTCGCACGGCGTTCCCCACTCCTTGCATTCCTCAATCCGCCTTCTCGAGGACACGACCACCACCACTACTACCACTCCCAAAAAGCCCTCCTGCTCACCATGTCGAAGCTCACCACGACTGTCGCCAAGCAGCTGCCCAAGCTCTATGTCTACGACCACTGCCCGTTCTGCGTGCGTGCGCGTGCCATTTTCGGGCTCAAGAAGGTCGAGCACGAGCTCGTGTTCCTCGCGAACCACGACGAGCACACGCCCATCGGGCTTGTGGGCAAGAAGACGGCGCCCATCCTCCAGCTCGCGTCCGGCAAGGCCTTCGCCGAGAGCCTCGACATTGTGCGCTACGTGGACGAGCACTACGGTGGTCCCGCACTGCTCCAAGAGGCCTCGGGCCGCGAAGACTTGAAGCAGTGGAACCAGCGCGTGCTGATGCCGCTCTTCTCGCTCGTGCTGCCGCGCGTGACCAAGCTGCCGCTGCCCGAGTTCGCGCAGCGCGCGTCGCGCGACTACTTTGTCGAGAAGAAGGAGGCCGTGTTCGGCTCGTTCGACGCGCTGCTCGCCAAGACGCCCGAGTTTACGATCGCTGTCAACACGTCCCTCGAAGAGCTCGCCGAGCTGATCGACTCGGAGACGGCAGTGAACGCCAATGGGCTCAGCTACGACGACATCGAGCTCTTCGGCACGCTGCGTGGACTCACGCTTGTGAAGGGCGCCGTGTGGCCGACCAAGGTGCGCGCATACGTCGACCGCATGGCCGACGCCACCGACGTGCCGCTGCTCTCGGCCATGGCCACGGCCTAAGGGCGATGTGCATTCCTGGCTGATAACAACCAGTTAGGTCTCCCGGTGGGGATGGTACGGAAGCCCTCTCGCACACAAGCGAACCCTCGGGGGATGCGATATCGAGACTTGATCAGACTGTGTGCTCGTGAGAGGCGCATGTGTTGGTGTTGTATTCCTTTTGTTTCTTCCAAGGCAATATAATAGTTGGCGCGCGCACGGGGGTCTTTGGTTGTGGCTTATATCGCCGCATCTCGCGGTCTGGGCGTCCTCCACTTTACGGCTCGGCCTCGCGCAGCACGTCCTTGATGATCTCGGTGCACTCGTCCATCTGCTCCTGGGTCATGCAGAGCGGCGGCGCCAGGCGGATGATGTTGCCGTGCGTGGGCTTGGCCAGCAGCCCGCGGTCGCGCAGATTCAGGCAGATCTGCCACGCGTTCGGCTGGTTCGCGCGCTCCTCGATCTCGATCGCGTTCAGCAGGCCGCGGCCGCGCACGAGCTTGACGACCGACGACTCCAACCTACAGATAAAGCACACCGTCCGTCAGTTCAGCGTTCACACACAACATCCTATCAAGACACGTCGACCACGCACTCGCTGATCTCCTTGCGGAACTTCTGGCCGAGCTGGAAGGCGTTCTCGGCCATGTTCTCGTCGATGAGCACGTTCATCGCGGCCATCGCGACCTTGCAGCCGAGCGGGTTGCCGCCGTACGTCGAGCCGTGCTGGCCCGGTTTGATCGTGAGCATGATCTCGTCGCTCGTGAGCACGGCCGAGACCGGGTACATGCCACCGGAAAGTGCCTTGCCGAGGATCAAAATGTCGGGCTTGACGCCTTCGTAGTCGACCGCGAGCATCTTGCCCGTGCGCGCGAGGCCGGTTTGGACTTCGTCGGCGATCCAGAGCACGTTGTACTTGTCGCAGAGCTCGCGCACGCGCTTGAGGTAGCCGTCGTCGGGCACGACCACGCCAGCTTCGCCCTGGATGGGCTCGACCATGAACGCTGCGATGCGGTCGCCGTCCTTCTCGAACAGCGCCTCGAGGGCCGCAGCGTCGTTGTAGGGCACGTTCTCAAAGCCGGGCATGAACGGGCCAAAGCCGCCAAACGCGTCCTTGTCGTCGGATGACGAGATCGCGCTCATCGTGCGGCCCCAAAAGTTGTTCTTCGCGAACACGACCTTGGCCTGGTTCTCCGGCACGCGCTTGACATCGTAGGCCCAGCGGCGCGCGAGCTTGACGGCCGTCTCGCCGCCTTCCACGCCCGTGTTCATGGGCAGGATCTATTCGAGATGCGAATTATGATTGACAAGGTTAGACGCGGAAGATCGTTTAGACCGGACAGAGGGACGTACGCGGTCGAAGCCAAAGAGCTTGGTCATAAACTCCTCGTACTCGCCGAGGACGTCGTTGTAGAATGCACGCGACGTAAGCGAAAGCTTGGACGCCTGGTCCACAAGCGCCTCGATGATCTTCGGGTGGCAGTGGCCCTGGTTCACGGCCGAGTACGCGCTCAGGAAGTCGAAGTACTCCTTCCCCTCGACGTCCCAGACCTTGCAGCCTAACCACGACCATCACAAAGCGGCGTAACCACGCGCGTTAGTCGTCCATCAAGCGCTATAGCACCACCGCATCGTCGTGAAACGACTGCATTTCGTTAGACGCACCTTGGCCCTTGGAGAGCACAACCGGCAGCGGGTGGTAGTTGTGGGCGCCATGCTTGTCCTCCCGATCAATGTACTATACAACGATGATTAAACACGCAGTTAGTCTCCAGCACTTAGTGAGATCTCGGAAAGACGTGTACCCACCTGCTGCGACGTCCAGGCCGAGCGGGCTTGCTGCCGTGACGATGCACGGCGCGCCAAGGTCGAGGCGCCCGTTGCGGCGCGCGTGAGAGCACGAGCGTTCATCATGATGACTGAAAACGATTATACGCCGGGGAGAGAAAGCTGCGATGGATAGAGCCAATTGGCAAGTGAGCAGCGCAGTTCGCGTGCGACGGGGGAAGACTCGTGGCGTCCACAGAGGCGACCAGGCGGCGACGCACTTATGCAGCACTTCCAGAGGAGATGGCGTGGAGTCCAAACAACCGAATCGATCTGACGGGAAAAGATAAGGCGGTCAAAATGGACGACGTCACCAACCCAAATCCCTGGTCCACTATTAAATGAATATGCTTTATCAGAGATCGTCGAATGGATGAGAATACGGTCAAGGCTGGTATATGCGCTATCTGTTTCATAGGGTATTCGTTTTCAAAGACTGAGCCAACCCCTGTCTTTGCCGCCCTCGAAGTCTGTCCGTGCGGTTCGTTTGCAGCGCGCGGCACAGGTGGCGGTCAAAAACGAGTCTTCGCTGGAGTCTCTCATAAAACCGGTGCATAGCCAGGCTCCTCGAAAGTCTCTCAGATCTGGCTAAGTTCGGTTTGGGACACCTGCGAACTTCAACCAGGATACAGAACCAGATCGCCCTTTGGGTTGCGTGGACCGGTTCGGAAGCCGTAACCGATGGTTCACACACTGTGATGAACCGCGGTGTGGGCCACATCGTGTAACATCTAATTCATTTACTTCAGTACACTTGGAGAAGAGTGATGGTCCAATCTTTTCTCGTTGCTTGGGAGTTGAGGTTGGCCTGCTGCCTCGAGCGTCGCGCATTCGCATTCAGCAGCCAGAGACGCTGGGATCTGCTGGCGCGCATTCACCTCCGCGAGCCTAACGACGACGAGAGGAGTGACGTCTAACAGCAACACTTGCCAACTGTCCTTCAAGGCCACCGACCACATCGACCTACGCACGGTCTAACCCACCAAACAGGACTAACCGTCAAGAACTAACCATCGATGGACGCCGCGCTCAGCAAGATCCTCGAGCAGGAGCTCGCGCTGCCGCACGACGGCGACGTCTGCGGACATAACCACGACCACGGCCGCAGCAGCGACGACCACGACGACCGCGACCACTCGCACAGTGCGCGCGGCTCGGCCGCAGGGCTCTCGCTGGGCATGCACGTGATCAACGGCCGCCCGGTCGCGCCGGCGCTGCCCGTGCCCGACGGCATGCTGGCGACGTCGCCCAAGTCGGCGTCCATGTCGGCCATGGCCGCGGCAGTCGCGGCCGCCGACGACGAGGACGACCTCGTGGCCATGGAGGCGCCGACGCGGCTCACGCAGCACGAAGGCATGCTCAAGGCCTCGATCCTCCAGAAAATGGAGACCGAGAAGCGCCTTCGCGGCGTCTCGGTCGAGCGCAATGAGCAGTCGTCGAACGAGACCGTCGAGGACCTCTTCGACCACATCCCGGAGCCCTACGGCCACTCGAACGCCTACCAGAAGATTCTTATTTCGTCGGCGCCCGACGATGTCGATCGCGAGACTGTCGAGGTCTGCGACATGATCCGGAAGTGCCTTGCGCTGCGCACCAAGTGGATCGCGCCGCTCTTGCCACCGGCGCCGCAGTTTGGCGATAGTGACGCGCCTGTGAGCCCGCGCGCGTCACAGCACCGCCTGCGCCACCGCGACGAGCTCACGTACGACCCGCTCGCGAAACCGCTCGCGCCCTCGAGCGACCATGTCGTGCGCATGGTCGACGGCGTCGTGACGGTGTACGCGTCCGAAGAAAACGCGACGCTCAACCGTCCGACGTACCAGGTCGGCACGCTCGCCGAGTTCTACCAGGACTACTTTGAAGTCAAGCGCATCATCAACTCGGGCCCGGTCAAGACCGTGAGCTTTAAGCGGCTCCAGCTGCTCGAGGCGCGCTACAACCTCCACACGCTGCTCAACTGCGACCGCGAGCTGCTCGCACAAAAGGCCGTGCCGCACCGCGACTTTTACAACATCCGCAAAGTCGACACCCACATCCACCACTCGGCCTGCATGAACCAGAAGCACTTGCTGCGCTTCATCAAGTCGCGCCTGCGCAACTCGCCGGGCGAGATTGTGATCTTCCGCGACGGCCGCTTCATGACGCTGTCCGAAGTGTTCCGCTCGCTGAACCTCACGGCCTACGACCTCAGCGTCGACACGCTCGACATGCACGCGAGCAACACGTTCCACCGCTTCGACCGCTTCAACCTCAAGTACAACCCTGCCGGTCAGTCGCGTCTGCGCGAGATCTTCCTCAAGACTGACAACCTCATCGCTGGCAAGTACCTCGCCGAGGTCACGAAGGAGGTCATCTCGGACCTCGAGGCCAGCAAGTACCAGCTCGTCGAGTGGCGCGTGTCTGTGTACGGCCGCAAGCACTCGGAGTGGGACAAGCTCGCGCGCTGGTTCTTCGTGAACCGCCTCGTGAGCCCCCACGTGCGCTGGATGGTCCAGATCCCACGCCTCTACTTCATCTACAAGAAGAGCGGCGAGATCGATACCTTCCAGCAGATGATCGACAACATCTTTTTGCCGCTCTTTGAAGTAACCAAGGACCCGGCGTCGAACCCGCCGCTTCACTACTTCTTGGAGACCATGATCGGCTTTGACTGCGTCGACGACGAGAGCAAGCCCGAGGCGGTCCGCGCCGAGCGCGGCAAGCTGCTCCCGACGCCCGACAAGTACACGGCGGAGGCCAACCCGCCGTACGACTACTGGTGCTACTACATCTACGCCAACATCGCGTCGCTCAACGCCTTCCGCAAGAGCAAAGGCCTCTCGACCTTCTCGTTCCGCCCGCACTCGGGCGAGGCCGGCGACCCGGACCACTTGGCCGCGGCGTACCTGACCGCGAATGGCATCAACCACGGCATCACGCTGCGCAAGTCGGTCGCGCTCCAGTACCTGTACTACCTCACGCAGATCGGCATCGCCATGTCGCCGCTGAGCAACAACAAGCTCTTTCTGGACTACCACCGCAACCCGCTGCCAACGTACCACGCGCGCGGGCTCAACGTCTCGATCTCGACCGACGACCCGCTCATGCTCCACTACACCAAGGACCCGCTGCTCGAGGAGTACTCGGTCGCCGCCCAAGTGTGGAAGCTCACGTCGACCGACATTTGCGAGATCGCGCGCAACTCGGTGCTCCAGTCGGGCTTCGAGCACCCGTTCAAGCAGCACTTCCTTGGCCGCAACTACTTTGTGCCCGGCGCGCAAGGCAACGGTACGTTTCGCATTGTGGATCTCTCTGTGTCTGGTGGATCGATGGCTCACGAACGCTTGGTTTTTTTTGTAGAAATCCGCATGACCAACGTCCCGGACATCCGCGTAGAGTACCGCCACGAGACGCTCCAGAGCGAGCTCCAGTTTGTCGAGACCACGGGCAACGCTACGTACGTCTAACTCCTTGCCCTGCTCCCACACAAACACCAGCGACACCAACTCCCTAAACACAAACACACACAAACACATGAATCGATTCATTATCCGCCGCTACCTTACAGCTCTTTCGTTTCGTGCACTCTAGTTCATTACGCTGCAGCACCGTGTGGCTCTGTTGACACGATCGACGTATAGTGGAACGACCGGGAAACGCACACTAACACACCCAGGCTGGCCACGATGAGCGCCGCCATGATCAGGAAGATATTCTCGAGCTTGCCGTCGTTGAGGTCGCTTGGGATCCAGATCGAGAAGATGCTGTTGAGCGCGCCGCCGACAATATAGCCGAGCGTGGTCGTGAGCAAGTTGAGCGACTGGCACGCGCTGCGCATGGTCGTCGGCGCCTCGGCGTAGAACAGATCGTACGCTGCAACAAGAAAGGGAAAGAAGCCACTTTGCCGGTTAGTTCTCCCACTGATCCAAAAGCCACACACACAAGACCACACGTACACGTGATACTGGTGAGGATCTCACTGAATCCGATCAGCAAGTACGGCAGCGCCTGCCACGCCACACTCATCTGCGCCATGGACAGCCGCGTGGCCGAGGCCTCTTCGTTCGCACAGTTTGAGCCGACGCCCGGCACGGCGTCGCGCGTCTTGCGCTCGATCTCGATCCATGCGGCACAGAGCATGGCCGCCAGCGAGAAGACCAATCCAGCGCCGATCCTTGCGGAGTATCGTCGGCTCCACGCCCAGCGACGCGAGCTTCGGGTACACGACGCGGTCAAACATGGGGATGAACAACAGCACGACGGTCGTGTCCACAATCGTGAGCATTGCCGACGAAATGAGCGTGTCACCAGCATCGCTCGAGCCAATTCTCAAGTCCATTTGGCAGCCCTGGAGTACGAAGTTGGTCTCCATCTGGCCGTACGACGCCCAGAAGATCACGATGATGCTCATGTACGGCAGCAGGCGCACCACGGCCGCGATGTCCCGCACGTGCCCGGGATCGCGACGGTCGTCTAGTCCCATGTGGATCCACGCGGTCGAACGACACGTGAGGATGAGCGTGGCCACGCCGTACACGACCGAGCCGGCGCCGCACAGCGCGAGCACCAAGTGCCACGGGGACGACGCAGCTACAAAGTAGGACGCCATCGTGAGCAGGATGCCCGGCAGAAACGCCACCAGGCCGCTGAGCACGAGCCGCCCGCGTACAGTTTCCGAACAGACCGCGAGTAACTCGGAGAGAAACGCCGAGAGTACGCTCCCCGTGGGTGGCAGCCGGCGGAAGCGCTTCCGTCCGCTGAAAAACACGAGCGAACCCGTCGCGAACACGGCCGTCGCGATCGCGTACGCCGCAAAGAAGCCCGCTTTCGGCGATACAAAAGGGACGAGCCCGTTCAGCGCCAGATTGGACAGGAACGCAAAGCTCATGGTGCTACCGACGTTGATGGACCAGTAGAACCAGTTGAAGAAGCTCTGCTTCTCGACGCGGTGCGCCGGGACGGTCTCATCAAACTGGTCGGCGCCCAGCACGACGATGCAGGGCCCCGTGCCGCCCTGTGCGATGGCGACGCCTCCAAAGAGCCCGAGCATCAACAGCTTGGCGGACGCAACGGACGGGTGCGCTGCGATCGTACAGAGCGTGAGCCCGGTCGTGAGAAGCGCGCAGGCCAGCAGGATCCTGCGACACAAAGACAGAGAGAACCGTAGTTTAGCCGTCTCGTGGTCATGAGCTTATCTGCGCTCACTTGGGTAATGACGCCACGCACGTGTTGAAGCGGCCGAGGTGCTGGTCGGCGAGGTACCCGCCGCCGATCGGCGCGAGGTTCCCGAGGGTCTGCACGGCGTAGCTGATCTCGGTCGCGCGCGCGCTGTCGACGCCCAGGTGCTTGCGCAAGTAGATCGGCACGGTGCCCGTGACCGTCGCGAGCGCAACCCAGAGACTGAACTCCAGCGCGAGCACCGGCAGGCAGACGGCCAGCAGCACAGAGCCTTTGACTGGGTCTTCGTGCCTGAGCACCATCGACGGCGACGGCGATGCGGGTGAGGACGGCAGCAAGCACGACGTCTCATCTTCATTGCGCTCCTGCTGCACGCCCGCCGTGCAAGCTTCCGTCATAGTGGTGCCTGTGGAGTCTTCAGTGACTGTGGAAGAGACGACAAAGGATCGCAAAAAAGAAGCCAAGGGAGCCACACGACAAACACTCCTCAAAATGTCGCCATGCCCGATCATGAGACGGCGCCAACGACATTGCGCGGTTGAACATTGAACATACGCCCCAACAGCTCTAAGTGGATACCGAGCGATGTACAGTGCTACTGTTAATACAGCGCTGCAGTGCGTCTAGCCAGCGCAGGCGACTTGGATATCGACCGAGTTGGAGCGCGTCGTAGCAGGGCGAAGGCGGCCTACAAGTCACACACGGTTAGCTCCGGCATGTCATCACAATCGCAGAGCAGCAAGTCACTCGGTGCGTACCCATGACAGCGCGGGCCGCGCGTGCGATCGCTGGCGAGAAGCCACTGATACTGGCGTTCGTATCGGGCGGCGGCACGTGATACTTGAACGAACGGGACACGAACACGAACGCGACCATGTTGACCAGCAGCAGCGCCGCGACCACGAAGAAGATGTTCTCGAGCTTGCCTTCGTTCAGGTCGGTGGTAACCCAGTACGAGAAGATGCTGTTGAGCGCGCCTGAGACAATGTAGCCGAGCGTGATGGCCAGCAGGTTGAGCGCCTGGCAGGCGCTGCGCATGGACTCGGGGACCTCGGTGTAGAAGAGATCGTACGCTACGCAGACACAACTGGTTAGAACAAGAGGGTGCAGCACCTGGACGGGGCGTTCACCAACGTACAGGTGATACTGGTGAGGATCTCGCTGATGCCGACGAGCAGGTACTGGAGCGCCTGCCACCAGATGCTGATCTGTGACATGGGCAAGTGCTCGGCCTTACTCGCGCAGTTGGAGGACACGCCGTCGACAAAGCCGCGCTCTTTGCGCTGCAGCTCGATCCACGCGGCGACGAGCATCGCCGCCAGCGAGAAGAACAAGCCGGCGCCGATTTTGCGCAGTAGCGTCGGCTGGAAGCCGATCGCGCCCAGGAACGGGTACACCACACGGTCGAAAATCGGAATGAAGATCAGGATCGCGCCCGAGTTGAGGATGCTGAGCGTCGCCGGCGAGATGAGCGTGCCGCTCGAGCCGATGCGCAGGTCCATTTGACAGCCTTGCAGCACAAAGTTGGACGACATTTGGCTGTAGCTCGCCCAGAAGAGGATGATGATGCTCATGTAGGGCATGAGCCGCACGACCTGGCCCGCGTCTTTGACCTGGGCCTCGCTGAACGAGCCTCCGTTGAGCGTCGAGGCGAGTCGGACCCACTTTGTCGTCCGCGCCGCGAGGATGAGCACGACTGTGCCGTACACGACCGAGCCCGCGCCGCTGAGCGCGAGCACCATGTGCCACGTCGGGTGCTCCACAAAGTACGAGATCGATGTGAGCACGATCCCGGGCACGAACGCCAAGCCGCCGCTCACGAGGAACTTTCCCTGGAGGCTTCGGTTGCCGGCCAGCGCAAGGATGCGGAAGAACGACGTGAGCACGCTGCCCTTGGGCGGCAAACGGCGGTACCGCGACTTGCCGCTGAAGAAGATGCTCGCGCCGATCACGTACGCGACGGTCGCGAAGCAGAACGACGCGATGAAGCCTTGCTCAGCCGGGATGTACGGTGGCAGTCCACTGACCGCGATGTTGGCAAGCACTGAGTAGCTGATGAACGAGCCGATGTTGATGGACCAGTAGAACGCGTTGAAGAAGCTCTCTTTCTCAATGCGCTGCGCGGGAATATCCAAGTCAAACTGGTCGGCGCCGAGCACGACGACGTTGGGCTTGATTCCGCCGGCCGCGAGCGTGATGCAGCCGTAGAGGCCGAAGAAGAAGAGCGGGAGCGACGAGAAGGTCGACGTGGACGCGACCGTGCAGAGCACGAGACCGACGATGTAGGCTACGCACGAGATCGCAATACTGAAACCAGGTCATCACGAATGGTTAGCCCTCCCGCCCAAAGTCTAAACCAGATCACAATTGTAACATGCTTACGTTTTGAAGCGACCAAAGTGCGTGTCGGCGACGTACGCGCCGAGGATTGGCGTGAGGTTGAACAGGCACGTGAGCAGCGTGTTGAGCTCCGTGGCTTTGACGCTGTCGAGCCCGAGGTGCTTGCGGAAGTAGATGGGCAGCGAGCCCGTGAGCGTCGCGCTCGAGAGACACAGGCAGAACTAACCAGCACAGCAGAGGTTAGATTTAGACCGTGGTCTATCATGCAGACTACCCAAACTCACCTCGGCGGTCAGGATGAACGAGCAGACGCTCAGGATGATCGACTTGGGCGCCTTCGCTGGCTTGTGCGCGCTCACGGCGCCCTTGCGCGGTTCGCCGATCGGCAGCAGGCGCTGGGTCTCGTCGGCCGCCATCGCAAATGTGCTCAGTTAGTCCGTGTCTATCCTTTCGGGGCGGATTTTAGAGTGCGGCGCTGGGGAGCGTTGGGCAGATGCTCGTCGACGACGATGAGACCGAACCAGCGGAAGGAAGGAACGGCATCGCTGTGTTGCGGCAGTCTGTGTGCTCTTGCGTCTGTGTGCTCTTGCGTCTGTGTGCGTTCTGTGTGTGCGGACTCATCCGTGCCTCTGTGTCGCTCGGCCGCTGATTGGCTACACTTTGACGGGCATGACCTTGTTGCACTTTAATCTATCCATCGACAATCAATTCTATTGTGATTTGTATACGTATCTTTTGGAAGGATGGACTTTTGTGGTCTCGGGTCAAATGAACCCATCCCACTGTGTGAACGCGTCAAGGGCTGTGTTGCGATCTGATTGGTTCGTTCGACACGTGAGCTTTCAACGTGACGACCGTTCATTGGCTTGACCGTGACTGGCGATCCACGAATACGTCAGCAGCATTGGTTTGCGTGACGGGCACTCGCGTCTAAAACTTCGACGTTGAAGTCGTGGAGTGGCGGGACGGTGGTGTTGGTTCGTTCTCATGTCCTCAAGACCTGACCTAACCAAAGTGATCTAACCACGCAAGTACCTCCAAGTACCTCCGCTTCATCTCGCTCACCTCGCATCAATGGAACTGGAATTCGAAGAATCTCTCTGACGAGAGAAGCGTCGGTTGGGACGCGGGATGAGAGACCACTTGGCGAATCCTTGTTTCTTCTCTCGGCATTGGGGTTCATCACTATCCTCGCAACGATGGACTAGCCGTCAAAGAGAGACTGAAGCACAACAAACTATCTACCAAAGTATATTGTCGACGCGATAGAACCACGCAATTCGACTCTCCCAAACCTTCGCCACGATGGCCACCAAGACCACTAACGTCTGGAATCTATGTGACTGTGCGGTTCACACATTTAGGCACCAGGAGCAGCGCGGGACGGACGTGCAGGCGACCGAATGCGACCTAGAAAGATTAGACGCACAGTTAGTCCCCTTTCCTTCGCTTTTTTTGACCGTCTCATCTCAATGGGCTCGTACCAAAGAGCGCGCGAGCAGCGCGTGCGACGGCCGGCGAGAACCCGGAGATCGCCGACCGCGACGGCGTCACGGGCATCGGCGCGTTGTACTGGAACGACCGCGACACGACCACGAACGCCCCTATGTTCACGACCACAAGGGCCGCGATCACGAAGAAAATGTTCTCGAGCTTGCCTTCGTTCAGGTCGGTGGTGACCCAGAACGAGAAGATGCTGTTGAGCGCGCCCGAGACGATGTAGCCCAGTGTGATGGCGAGCAGGTTAAGTGCCTGGCAGGCGCTGCGCATGGACTCGGGCACTTCCGAGTAGAACAGATCGTATGCTGTCGAAGTTAGACCCCAAACAAGGTTAGTCCTGCCCACCATGTCCTGAGATCTCAGCAAATACAATGTGTGGGTCATACGTACAGGTGATACTGGTGAGGATCTCGCTGATGCCGACGAGCAGGTACGGTAGCGTCTGCCACCAGACGCTCATCTGCGACATGGGCAGCGCCTCGGCGCCGCTCGCGCAGTTGGAGAAGACGCCCTCAACGAGCCCGCGGTGCTTGCGCTCCTGCTCGATGAAACCGGCGACGATCATCGCGAGGAACGAGAAGAACAGACCGGCGCCGATTTTACGTAGCACGGTCGCCTGTAACCCGATCGAGCCCATGAACGGGTACACGAGCCGGTCGAAAATGGGCACGAACACCAGGATCGCGCCCGAGTTGAGGATGCTCAATGTGGCTGAAGAGATCAGTGTCGGCGCTCCCGCGGAGGACGTGGAGAGTCGCAGGTCCATTTGGCAGCCCTGTAGAAGGAAATTGGACTTCATTTGCGCGAACGCGGCCCAGAAGATGATGATAATGCTCATGTAGGGCATGAGCCGCATGACTTGGCGCACGTCCTTGACATCGGCGTCGCGGTGCGAGCCGCCGTTGAGCTGGCCGGCCGTGAGTACCCAGTGCGTCGACTGGCCCGTTGCGACCAACACGACCGTGCCGTACACGATGGAGCCCGCGCCGCTGAGCGCAAAGACCATGTGCCACGCCGCGTCCGTCACAAAGTACGAGATGGTCGTGAGCACGATCCCCGGCACAAAAGCAACGCCACCGCTGAGCACCACAGCACCGCGACGGGTCTTCTTGCCAGCCTCGCTCAGCACCGAGAAGAAGCTGCTGAGCACGCTGCCCTTGGGCGGCAAACGGCGGTACCGCGACTTGCCGCCGTAGAACACGAGCGAGCCGAGGAAGAACGCGACGGTCGAGAACAGAAACGCCGCGACGAAACCTTGCTCTTCCGGGATGTACGGCGGGAACCCGTTGACCGCAATGTTGGCAAGCACCGAGTAGCTGATGAACGAGCCGATGTTGATGGACCAGTAGAACCAGTTGAAGAAGCTTTCTTTTTCCTGGCGCTGCGCCGGGATGTCCAAGTTGAACTGATCGGCGCCGAGGACGACGACGTTGGGTTTGATGCCGCCCGTGCCGAGTGCGACGCAGATGTACAGGCCGAACACGAAGAGCGGGAACGACGAGAAAGTCTCGGTCGAAGCCGCCGTGATCAGCGCGAGTCCCAGCACGTACACCACGCACGACAGCGCGATACTACGATGCCATACCATCTATCAGGACCTCGGAGAGACCTTGCCTTTGGAAGACGAACGAAACGTACGTGTTGAAGCGGCCCAGGTGCTTGTCGGCCAGGTACGCGCCGAGGATCGGCGTGAGGTTGAAGAGCGCCTGCAGCGCGTTGTTGAGCTCCGTGGCCGCGACGCTGTTAAAGCCCAAGTGCTTGCGGAAGTAGATCGGCAGCGAACCCGTGAGCGTCGCGGACGCGAGGCACACGCAGAACTAAGTACGCAAATCAAGTGAGACGAATGGACACCACTCGGAACGGAGACCGTCGTGGGCCTTACCTCAGCCGTGAGGATGTAAGAGCAGACGCTGAGGATGATCGAGCGGTGGTGGGGCGCGTGCGTCGAGGGCTTTGCGGTCGTGGGCAACAGCCGCGCGGTCTCGTCGGGCGCCGCGCGCGTCGGCGTTGGCGTCGTCATGGCTTCGCTTTTCGTCGCCTCTCGTTCACAAAATCGAGAGCGCTGGTGACCAAACCAGCTGGACGCTGTCACCATTGAGTCACCCGGTAGAACGTAGTATACGGATTTAGCAGCATTTAAACTCCAAGAGTGCCATGCGCCTCATGGGTATGTTGGTTCAGACGCCACATATACTGATATGTAATAACCACCACGCCG